>JAPFBL010001224.1:0-22174 GCA_026182355.1 Hermatobates lingyangjiaoensis | reverse complement strand
CGATATTTTGACGGCATTACATATTTTGAGGTCCCGAAAGTCCTTTATGACTTTTTACTTTACTATGAGCAAAGTATAGTGATAAATAATTATAGTAAAACTAAAAATAGTGACCGCGAGTTCAATGGTGAGTCTAGGTTTGCCTCTTACGACTTTGGAAACTGTTAATGAGGACGGATGTCAAAATATTGGTATGAGAATTAGTTAATGTTTTTATATCAGTTTTTCTTGTGCTTAATTATAAGTAATAAAAAATACGGTATAGTACTGTATGTCGTATAATTATATAAAATACACCAAAAAACTTAATGAAACCATAATAAAACTGAATGGACCAAATGAATTTTAAACTTGATTTATTACCTTAGCAAAAAGTTTCTCTGTGTTATTCTTGCCAGAGAGACTGACGAATATAACTGAAGGAAGAATGATACAGACAAAGACACCAATGGTTGAGCCGATAAAGCTGAGGACCAGTTCTATTCTGGGCACCAGGAGGCCTGTTATAAGAGAGCTTGTCACGATGAGAAGAGTAATACACTGACTCACTGTCTGCGGCATGTGCAAACTGCCTTCTGCTTGGCTCGGCTGGCCCTGTTCAAAACACCAACAACAAATACATAATATCAGCAATCAAAGAAAAAATCAACACTTCAGTTTTTTTTAAGAAAACAACATGATTTCAATAGAGAATCCCATTAATATAAAATACTCGTCATTAAAAACATGTAACATGAAAAGGGCTAAAGAATATAGAGAATAGATGGAGCAGAAGCAGAGGACTGCATGGTTAAAGAGAGAAAAAAGAAGGGCGTAAGAGGTGAAGACGTCATGTTCACAAATATCGATTGTGAAATATATTTTACTGCACTATATAATATATAGTATAATTATAGTAAATGATCAAACGACATAAGTATAATTGTTAGTATACTTATATTAAGTAAAATTAAGTGGTATAATTATACCACAATAATTAAGTATAATAAATATATTATATATTTAATATAAATATAATATAGTATATAAAATAAATTCAAAACGAAGGAAACACACAGAAAGACACAGACATAACTCACATCGATATTTCGACCATCGTCGTCATCAGGAGGTGTGAAGAGCGAAGAGTCCCGCAAGAAGGCAGGGCAGTGTCTTTCTGTGTGTTTCCTTCGTTTTGAATTTATTTTATTTAAAAAAGTCCGCTGGACCGTTTCTTTTAATTGTAATATAGTATATATTACTATGTATAATATTTACTGTACTATATTTATATTATTAATGTAATATAAATATATTATATTATGCAGAAAAATCATAATTAAACACGTGATGCCAACGACCAACGAATATATCCGCGCACTATAGTGCACGTCGTAACTAGCAGTTCCAGACCAGAGGCCTTCTACTGCTTGATTACTGTGCTACTATAACTTGGAATGTCAGTAATTCATGTCGGATATTAAGTTAGTCTGTATTCTACGGCAGTTAGTCTGTATTGAGTAACGGCAGTATTCTACCGTAATCCGTCATAATCTGTTATCCGTGCTAAGAATCCGTTAGTCATCTTTCCTCCCATCTCTTATTGTTAACATCTCCTTTTCTACTTTTCTCTTTCATTCCTTTTTATTTTACTAGAAATAATGTATAGTCATCATGAAGAATCATATTGACGGATTTAAAAAATTACGTTTCCACTCAAAAAAAAAGTTCAATATGAAAGCTAACATTATGTTTCGAACACTTAGTACTCTTCTTCAGGTTTTACATCTGCACTCTTGAAAGTCGATCTAAAGGGGTGATTTAGAAAGGACTCCTTCCTTCTTTCTTCGTAAATAGTCATTCCTAAGTTACCCCTGTAGATCGGGATACCCCTGTACATCAAAATACATATTTTGATGACTTTGTGGAATTTCGAAGGTTAAGGGATTATCAACGGCCAGGTGGGAGGGGGGGGGGGGGGCAAATCTACTATCGCCCTGGGTGGTAAAAATAGTGCCACGCCACTAGTATAGCTCCAACGACCAACGAATATATCCGCGCACTATAGTGCACGTCGTAACTAGCAGTTCCAGACCAGAGGCCTTCTACTGCTTGATTACTGTGCTACTATAACTTGGAATGTCAGTAATTCATGTCGGATATTAAGTTAGTCTGTACAGTAATGATGTATTCGCGGTCATGTGGTCTTGTTAGTCATGGTTTTCTATGTTTTTAGTTATTGGATGGAAAGGTAGTCAGATAGTCAATGGATGAAGTAATTATTCAGTGAGGTTGAGGAAGGTTGGTGACAGGATTTAGAGTTTGTACAAGGAGGTTCGGATGAATAGGTAGTTTGTTGTCTTCATTGGTAGTAAGTCGGGTGATGTAACTATCTATGGATTCCATTTTCAAATCATGGTGAATATCAATATTACGGGCGTACCAAGGATCCCTGGCTATAAGGCGGCACACTTATTTTGAACAATCTGGATACAAGCCTTGTTCGTTAGTGCAGTTCTAAAGTAGACGGAACATCCGTAAGTCATTGCTGAACGAACGACCCCCTTATAGACAAGGTCCTTGACCGAATCGGGAGAATTCCTTGATTTGAAAAGAGAATACAGATTACACATCAAGTAAATTCCAAGCACACGTGATGCAATCAATGAAGTCCAAACTACAAGGAAATAGACAAAGAAAATAAATAAATGCTCTCAGGCTTTCACTTTATGTCATCAGAGAACAAACAAAATAAGAAAGAAGAAAGTAACAGAAAAGTTAACCAGAAGGAAGGAAATGTCCCTTCTCTTGCTCTCTGAATACATAAAGTGAAAATTCTGAGGTAAAATGGATAAACCAACAAAAGTCTCCACACAAATGAAGTTTTATTCAACACTTTCGAATTTAACGAGGATGTTCCCACATAAAGTAGGGTAATCCAAGAATTTGGGAGGGATTCTAAGCAGTTTTGAGGAAAAATAGTGTTTAAAAGAGTTCTTCTTTCTTTTTTATACAACAACTTGTTTATTAACTGTATAGAATAACCGTTATTTATTGCAATGTGTTTTATTATATCTATTTCTTTTACGCGGTTTTCTTTAGACAAAGGTATAGTAAACAAACGATGTATCATTGAATGGAACGCACTTAATTTGTATGGCATGGGATGAAAGGAGGAGACGTGTATGACAGAGTCCGTGAAAGTGGGTTTTCAAAAAATGAAACACTTTGTGTTCATCATCAGGAAAACACTATAATACAAATTAAATCTAATTAGTTACAAAAAATTAGAGTGAAATAACAAAAAATAAAAGTTCAATTAAGAGAATTCAAGACATACCCAAGGAAGTGGTACTGACGGGTTGGTCAAGTGAAAACAACTAGTAGGAAACAGATCCCTTGCGAAAGAGGATAGGCAGGCATATAGGAGATAAGGTGACAAAGGTTTCGGGTATGCTTGAAAGCCGTTAACTGAAATAGAGAAGGCCAGAACCAATAATTTAGAGGAAAGAAGCTTTTTTTTTATAAATTTATTTTTTTAATTTATTCTTTGTGATTCAAGGAACAGCTTAAGAAATTTTGGACACCCTGGAATTTGATCATTAAGGCATAGAGAGGCAGAAGGATTATTTTTTTTAAGGGAACAAATAGACAGCTGGACCGCTTATTAACTTTAATTAATGAACTTAATACCCATATCAAATTTACTATGGAATGTGAAAAAAATAATTCATTAAATTTCTTAGATTTAACTATAACTCGCCATAAAAACTCCTTGAATTTCAACATTTTTCGAAAACCCACTTTCACGGACTCTGTCATACACGCCTCCTCCTTTCATCCCATGCCATACAAAGTAAGTGCGTTCCATTCAATGATACATCGTATGTTTACTATACCTTTGTCTAAAGAAAACCGCATAAAAGAAATAGATATAACAAAAAACATTGCAACAAATAACGGTTATTCTATACAGTTAATAAACAAGCTGTTGTATAAAAAAGAAAGAAGAACTCTTTTAAACACTATTTTTCCTCAAAACTGCTTAGAATCCCTCACAAATTCTTGGATTACCCTACCTTATGTGGGAACATCCTCGTTAAAAATTGCTAATATATTAAGAAAATTTAATTTTAGAGTCAGTTACAAAACAAATGGTAATTTAAAATCTTTGTTAACCCCTAAATCAAGTTTTTATCCTAGTTCATTGAGTGGAGTATATAAGTTGTCCTGTAACAATTGTCAATGCTTTTACATTGGCATGACTGTGCGCTCCTTTGAGAAAAGAACCCGGGAACATTTTAATGAATACTTGCAAAGGAAAAATGAGAATAATAAAGAATTTTTTTCACATTTTGCGAAACACCTTGTCACACAAAATCACAGCTTTGATCCAAACTTGAACCTTACCATCCTACATACATGTGAATAGAAAGTTTAAAGAAATTTGTAATTTGGAAGCTTTTCAAATAAACAAGGCCGTCATTTACAATCCTTCTGCCTCTCTATGCCTTAATGATCAAATTCCAGGGTGTCCAAAATTTCTTAAGCTGTTCCTTGAATCACAAAGAATAAATTAAAAAAATAAATTTATAAAAAAAAAGCTTCTTTCCTCTAAATTATTGGTTCTGCCCTTCTCTATTTCAGTTAACGGCTTTCAAGCATACCCGATACCTTTGTCACCTTATCTCCTATATGCCTGCCTATCCTCTTTCGCAAGGGATCAGTTTTCTACTAGTTGTTTTCACTTGACCAACCCGTCAGTACCACTTCCTTGGGTATGTCTTGAATTCTCTTAATTGAACTTTTATTTTTTGTTATTTCACTCTAATTTTTTGTAACTAATTAGATTTAATTTGTATTATAGTGTTTTCCTGATGATGAACACAAAGTGTTCGAAACGCGTTGAATAAAACTTCATTTGTGGGGAGACTTTTGTTGGTTTATCCATTTTACCTCAGAATGAGTAAATACCACACAACTACGGATTGCACAACTAATGATATAAAGTGAAAAGCCTCAGAGCATTTATTTTTTTTTGTTTTTCCTTGTGGTTTGGTCTTCATATTAGAATATACTTTATATTACTATATATACTATACTATAATATTTATATTAAATGTACGTATAATATAAATATAGTATAGTAAATAGTATATGTAGTAATATATACTATTTACTATACTATGCTAGTTTAAAAAATAAATACTGAGATGAAACAGATAGCAAGTCTAAAACCTTACATGAGCAGTGGACAAATTTTTAACTAATTTCAAATTTCTTCGCTAAAGCAACAACAAATTCTGAAATAAGGAATAGTTGAATCCTATACGCCTCTAGATTTGAAATTTGGCAAAATTTATAATAGTAATCAAGATGCTTTCTTAGAGTTGAAATGGTTATTGCTCCTTAGGTGTTTGACAAAACTATATGAAAAGCATACACTTACAGTCTTACCTTCAGTGCTGTTGCTCTAAAAGTAGAATGTGTGCGTCATTCTTTAATTTCTCCTGTATCATAATTTTATATTAAATAAAATATTGTACCCATCGCAATTATCGAAGAGTTATATTAACAAGTTGATTCTACATTACGAGTTTTAAATCTTAAAATAATAATAATAATAATAATAATAATAATAGCCATTTATTTCACAAAACAATTCTAAGTAGTAAATAAAAAGAACATATCTCTGTTGATAAGCTTATATATATAAAAATGAGGGGGTTTTTTTAAAAAAAAACCAGGGGTTCCCTCGGGGGGTGCGAGAAGCAGGACTGTAACTTTGAAGAAATTTCCTTAGTTTAAGAAAATGTGGAAATTTCCTTAGTCACTTATTTTTTTAAGGAGTTTTTTTTTTTAAGGAAATCATCATATTATAAGATATGATATCTTATATCATAAGATATGATATTTTATATCCTAAGATATGATACGAGTATTTTTTTAAGGAAATTGTAAGGAAACTTTCAAAAGATTAAGTCCATAAGGTCAATGAAATCCGAAGTAAATAGTATTTTCATTCTTGGTTAAAACCTAAGGTTCATGATTGAAAATAAAAATCAATATGTGACACAAAATACTCCTGGTTATGCTAGATCTCAGTTTAGAGGACCAATAATTATTAAAACGTAGCGGAAGAGTCGGCAATACAAAAAGGGTTTCTCGTTTAAGATCAACCCCCCCCCCTCCTTTTCTCTCTCTCTCTCTCTCTCTCTCTCTCTCTCTCTCTCGTGCCTGAGAAGCGTCCACCTTAATAAAAGAAATTGATCTATTTATTACTCTCCTAAGCGTTTGTAAGCTAGTCCTTGATTTTACTAGCTTAAAAAAAGACATTCATTTCACTTGACAAAGTGAAATAAATAAGTATCTTCTTTTCATTAAAATTTAGTATGAATACACATCTTTTGACCTTGAATAAAGTATAAAATGTAGGAAGTGGGGGGGGGGGGGGGTCAGAGAAAAATTTTGTTAGGGGTGCAGGAGTAAAAAAAAGTTTGAAACCACTGCCCTAAACCACGTTAGTCCCGGTGTTATCTTAGAATAATAATACGAGTAGTTCACTGTGAACTGAGATACACAAATATTTGAAAAGAACACAGTGACAGTCTCTAATTTTCAGTCAGAGCCATCTACAAGAATGAATAGAAATGCAGACCATGGACTTGCATAAGAAGGAAACAACTTATGACTTTATATAAGCGTTCCTACTGATAATATTCACAAACTTTATTCACATATAATTAAGTTTTGGTGTATTATATATTTTAATATTCGATAAACAAACACAATTATTCATTATTTGGCAACAGCAAAGCTTGCATCTGAATACAGCTTGGTCATTTTGTCGCTAGGGGCGCTGCTATAAAAGTTACAAGTTCCATATATGTAAACAGAAACAAACAAATAATTGAAAACAAAATACTCAAGATTTTTTATCTACTATTTTCTACTAGTGAAATTGAAATTTCTTTCTAATCTTATCCAAGATTCCACTTTCTTCAATTCAAACTTGTATTCCAGATTTTTTAAGTATTTTGAATTCAAGTTTTCGAAAATATTTGGTTTTAATTTGTTTTCCGATAAAGAGTTTTTAAAAAAAATAACTATTTTAAGGGTTTATCTATTCGAATTTCCAGTCCAGTAAAATATCTATGTTAAAAATAACTATCACATTTCATCTTACTCACCTTAGTAAAAATAAGAGAATAAACACTGGCACGGCAAGGAAATATAACCAGAGGGAAACTGACTGCTACTGACAGGACGAAGCCCAACTTCATGATGTAGCTGACCAAAGAGGGGGAGAAGTTTATTAACAAATTCCCTAAAAAAACAAAAACAACAATATAAATCCAGCATAGTATTTAACATTGCACTATTTTAGTAAATACCATTCTTAATATATTTAACAAAATATGATGTCATTAGTTGTGCAATCCGTAATTGTGTGGTATTTACTCATTCTGAGGTAAAATGGATAAACTAACAAAAGTCTCCACACAAATGAAGTTTTATTCAACGCGTTTCAAACACTTTGTGTTCATCATCAGGAAGACACTATAATACAAATTATATCTAATTAGTTACAAAAATTAGAGTGAAATAATAAAATTCAATTAAGAGAATTCAATTATTTCACTCTAATTTTTGTAACTAATTAGATATAATTTGTATTATAGTGTCTTCCTGATGATGAACACAAAGTGTTTGAAACGCGTTGAATAAAACTTCATTTGTGTGGAGACTTTTGTTAGTTTATCCATTTTACCTTAGAATGAAAAATATGATGTGTAAAAAAATAAAGTAAAATAAACAGTTTGTTGAATTTTCTGTATATTATCGGCAAAATTTGAAATACCGGCATTCTATAGAATGCTTTGGTATTGTTTTTGTTAATGCCTGATGTTTTTACGCAAGGTATGAAATATTAAAAGCATTACATATACTTTCCCTAGGTATTGTATATAATACCTAGTCATTTTATAGAATGACAAATGCTATTTAGTCAAAGTATGAAAAAAAACGTCCTAATAAGATTATTATGTAAATGATGTGCATTTCTCACAAATAAGAATGTAATTATGAAAAAATAAAGGGAGTGTCAAAAAAAAATTATTCAAAATGCGTAAAAAACATTATTTATGTCTTTCTTATTAAGGGATAAAACATTTCCACATAAAAAATAAGAAATAACCTACTTGTTGCAACTGGCAGTCTTGAATGACATTTCATTACATTTTTCACGCAAAGACATTTAATATTTTTACATTTTGTTTTACATACACATTCGACGAATTCTTGGTCACCGCCATTGGACTGAGCAATTGCAACTGACCAGAGAGGAATTTCGTTATCTTCAATCCTAAGCAGGTTCTTACGGTATAATTGTCCTTTTATAGGGTATAGATGTATTTTATACTTTGTCGCTTTCTTATTTGGCATTCTATAGAATTCTTAGGAAATGGGTCAAATATAAATCGTTCCATACATTTCTGTCTAGTTTTAGGCATTATATACAATGCCTAGGCATTCTATAGAATGCCAGATTTCAAACTTTGCCTGTAGCATATACACTAAAAGGCAGACGAACGAACACAATGGAACTCGTACATTCTTTGTGCACTGCCTTTGAGCTTATGCAGCAAGCTATCAGAATTGTTAGAAATTCTGATAACTTTCCTAAGAAAAAAGAAATTAGGATACTACGCGGAAAAGCAAAAAATTTTTTAATTATTCGAAAAACGTATTTTTACGAAGTCTTACACTAACACTAGTTCAATAACAATATGAATAGAATATTGTATTTCTATTACAAGACAGGATTACCCGAAAATTTGAGTCTGTAAGAGTGTTTCCTTACTCTGTGTGTTACTCTTCTTGAATTTTGAACTCGTATATACGAGTTCACTCGTATATACATTCACTATAAAATCGGAAACCCGATCCAAACGGAAAATATACAAATAAAAACAAAGAGGAGTAACACCAGACTACAGAAACATACTTACTACCTCAAATTAGCCGGGCTAACGGGTCGGTTACCTGCCACTCCATTTTAAGCGTCCTTAAATCTGAACACGGATTGTCCGAAAATTTGAGTTAGTAAGTGTATTTCTTTACTCTGTGTGTTACTCTTTTTCAATTTTGAACTTATTTCTATTACACTATTTTTATATTTAACAAATTAATTATTTTTACAAATCAAATTAACTCATTAAAACATTTACAATATTTGTTTAATAATCGTCCATCTAACAATTTTATATCACTCACTTCACTTAAACAGTTTCTAAGTCAATGTAAAGAATCTAATGATCAAGTAAAGCAGGCGATCCATTATTCTTAGACGATTTTTCAGTTTTTATAAGTATGTTGCATTTGAGTATTCAATATTTTACAAAATTGTTATATGTAAATTACTAATTTTATGTTATTTCTTTTTTGGAAACATTTCTGTGTTTGTATGAATTAGTTTCATAAAACATTGTAGACTGTTTCACGCCCACAAACTCACTCACAAAACAAAAACATTATCAAAAAGTATCAAAAATTGACATTGGGGCCCTCAAACATGTAAATCTCGAGATTGAATATCATGATTACTATATTTTACTTAACTAGTCACCATCATAAGTTAACAGTTTTGTCTATATAGCATATGCGGCATTTTTACATGAAAGGTATAAAGCTTAGATTCGTGTCTCGTGCTCGGCAATTTTGCTGTTGAAAAAATAATTATCTGTGGAATAATTTATCCCATTATAAACATTTTTTATGCTCAAGTTGACTCACCGTACCCCACTGTCAACATTTCAAGAGTTTTTGAGTATTCAATACAATATTTTACACACAAATTTATACAAACTCTCTGCATCATTATTTTCAAGAGCAAAAAATCGCACAGCACGCTAACATGCGTCTAACCTCGTCTAGCATCTAACATAAAAACAACACATGCTATATAGACAAAACTATGAATATATGAGCGAGACGAACGTACCAACATAACGAGAATAATTTTGAAATCAGAGTTTACATAACGCGTGAAATTCAAAACCAATTCACTTAAATTACTATACTTAAACATAATACCAAACTCGTTAAAAACCAACTGATGATTCGTATATATTCTAAAATGATTCATACGAAACATTAATATTAACATAGTTATGTTAAAATTCTGTATAACCTGAAAAAGGCTGATGACAAAAGGCAACATAACCAAAAAAGCCAACAGCGATGTAGAAACTTGTAGTCATGTTAATAGCCGACCTCACGATTGATATCATTCTGTCCAGAGATGAACTGGGCACTGGGTCAAACACCTCGAACAATTGCCTGCAACCAAAATATTATTAGCATCAATGTTTTCCTATAAACTTGTTTTCCCCCTCAAACTCACACTGAATGAAGTCATATCATTATTTGAAAGTAATCTATTATTACCATGAAAGAAATATAGGTTAGATTGCAGTGGAAGTCCCACAAGGGAGCACACATCAGCCGAACATTAGCCCTTTGTTATACCATACATTGAAGATTGATTCTACACTGGGAGTCATAAATTTTGCTTAACTCAAGTGTATTTAGAGTAGCGATCTTTAACGATTGCCTGACATTGTACAGGCTAGGGACCGACGGCATAACGTCCTCTCTTAGGGACGATGTGCTCAGATTTATTCACCTCCAACGTGAATAAATCGAGGGCCAGAATGGGTATCGAACCCAGGACCTACCAGTCTGGAGGCGAACAAGCCCGCTGTGCTAACCTAGCACCCCATGAAACAAATATAAATACTAATTCCTATTCGCTTATTTATTATCCATTCGTTGTCATCTGTTAATTTTATGAACGGATGAAATTTCGTTAAATGAGCTGTTGATAATGTTGCCCATCATTGTTGAGAAAACAGGAAAAAAGGTATGTGTACTTCAAGTTTCCTCTTTGCTTGTGACTATACTTTGTTAAGTAACTAAGTCATTTTACAGAAATAATGGGAAATTGAAATTTTTACAAACAAATAATAAATGTAACCGAACATCTGGTAATCGCCAATTACCAAATGGGTTAGCAAGAACATATGCATTGTTCATTCATATAGTATCCCCTAGATGGCACTAGCCCTTGACATTTAAACTAGAAGTGCTTTGATCTCCAACTTGATTTTTCTTTCTTCACTTTATTTATTTATATTTTTTGAATTTTTTTCCTTGTTTCATACTTTAAATAAATATCACATTATTTGTTTTGTTTTATCTAACTTTTTCCATTGATTTTGTTTAGTTTTTATATTTAGTACCCTTTTCCTCTCTTCCACAAGATGTCAATGCTACAGAGTACGTGCAGTTCTACGGATAGCTTTTGTTAGTACCACTCAGGTGGAGTACTTCTACTCCTGGGACCGACATATCTATATAAATAAAGGAAAGGCCTGTATATTGCTTAGAACTGACTCATTTCAAGTTCTTTCTACGTTTTAGACATTAGAGAAACCGAATCCACCCTTAGAAAAAAAGCCTGCCCGTTTGTTTATTGTCCTAAAAAGTTTATTGTCACAAGCAAGCTCATCCACCATAAGTCATAGAGAACTGAAACTTTGACAATAGATATGTGTATGTCTAACTTAAAAGCTAAAATTTGAATGGATTGGAAATTCAACGTAGAAGTGAAGTTATTGGCTTTTACGTAGTATTTGCCTAGCTACACAGGTATATCAACTAACAGTACCTACATACTACGGTATCAGATACCTAAAAATACTTGTATATTATTAAAATAACATTATAGAGGTATTTTTAATAATACCTACATGATACTATAGCAGTAGGTATTGTTAATTGATTTTAATTTCGTTTGCGTTTATCATAATTTGCTCGCTTTAAAACAATGAGCCTACCTACCCAATTATTAAATAAGAAATATGCTTAGAATAAAATTAAATTTGAGCTCAGTATCTAAAGCTGCAAAACGTAATAGAAAAATAGAAACTCCAGATCTAATGACAGTTATGGATTATATTAAAAATGTATTTTCTACAATTCTATAATTTCTAATATTTTGAAATACCACGTATCATCCCTCAATTTTTGTAAAATACCCGTCAAAGACGGACACGTCCGCTAGTGTCGAAATTAGTGAGCGGGATCCCTCATCCCTACAGTTTAAGGACTACCACTGTGTTCTTTCGAATTCGGACGTCCTAGCTGTTATTTAATTAGTGAGCGGGATGCCTCATCCCTACAGTTTAAGGACTACCACTGTGTTCTTTTCGTACTCGGTCGTCCTAGCTGTTATTTAATTAGTGAGCGGGATCCCTCATCCCTACAGTTTAAGGACTACCACTGTGTTCTTTCGTACTCGGTCGTCCTCCCCAAAGGGAAAGTATCCTTTTCCATGGATCAGGGCTCACCACTAGAGTAAGTACCAGTTTAGAAGCAGTTCCAATACTGCTTCCACCCAATGGTAAGGGCCGGAGGTGCTAGCGTCGAAATATGGAAGTGAGTTTTTTCTCTAATTCACAAATATATTAAGCTAGGTTAGGTTGCAGTGGTAGTCCAAAAGGGAATACACGTAGGTCGAGCATTAGCCCTTTCTGATACCACACAATGAAGATTAATTCTACAGTGGGAGTCCTAAATTTTGCCTAACTCAAGTGTATTGAGAGTAGGGATCTTTACCGAGTAAATGACATCGTACAGACTCGGGTCCGACGGTTTAACGTCCTTCCTCTAGTTAAAGTGCAACTGGTAAGGGAATTTTTGAGTACCTTATCGGTAATTATCTCCGCATGTTACCTGGGCTTTAGGTTGTCTATTACTCTTGGCCTAGGCTACCGTTTTAGGGAGTAACTGTCAGAATTCGTGCTTAGCATTGCGTTGCTTGTGCCCATGTTCAATGGATGTGGCTGAAGAGTAACTTATCGACAAGGCGGCCTGGCTTGACTAAGCGGTTATGGCACAAAATGCCGAGGAACGCGAAGATCAAAACGGGTTTAACGTCCTTCTCCGAGGGACGACGTGCTCAGATTTATTCACTTTCCGCATGAATAAATCGAGGCCAGGTGGGGATCGAACCCCGGTCCTATCAGTTCAGAGGCGATCACAAATATATTAGTGCTCATTACTTGTGTAATCTGTTATAGTGTGGTATTCACTCATATTGGAATTCAAAAATTACGTCTCCACAGAAAAAACAGTTTAATATGAAAACTTTTCTTTGTGTGGAACCGTAATTATTGAATTTTCTTAATAAATACTAAAGTGAGAAAGACAGAAGTAACGTGCCTTTCACTATTTCTACTTACTGTTTCAGGGTTAACATTATATGTCAAAGCCTAATAAAATATAATTCTAATTTAGAACTAATAAGTATGAATTAATAACTACAAACATTTGACATGATAGAGCCATGGAGAATATAGGCATGCACTGCAGAACACCGGCAGGTCTCCAAAAGTCCACCTTGTCCATCCAGTCCCAAGCCATTAAGTGGCTGGTCGCTTCTCCTGCCACCTGCAATAATAAAGAACTTGTCAACCTTTACAAATTGAAGAAACTGCTCTCAGAAACACATTGGCAATTAGTGTATCGCATATTACTTATGGGGAACCTATGCTAACACACCACTGGACCTTACTTAAACAAAATTGCTTCTGAAAAATGAATTTGTAGCAACCAGCAATCACCTGTTAATTTTCACTCTTCCATATGATTGCAAGATCTAACGAATTATTTTTAAAATCGTTTGTTATAGTGAGTTTTTGAAATTAGAAGTGTAACCAATTTTAAGGTTTTTTTTATTTTCTTGCATCAGTACCAGCACTAAAAAGTTCCGATCCTACGCCTAATTAAATTGGGAATCATCAGAATTTTTCATTTTGTCAATAATCAACATGTTTGATTCCCAAAAACTGTTCAGATCAGGGGTGCCAAACTCAAATCCTTTAAACGATCAATTATTCACTTGGTTATGTTTTCGAGGGTCACCACAGATTTGGTAACACTGAAGACTACAACTTATTTTTCTTGTCATTCTGGTCAGCAAAGAATACATTATTTGGTTCATCAAAACTTACACATCTAAAATTAGTTATTACTTATTTATTAAAATTTTCAATTAAAGATTCTCAGTTCCTGTGATTTCTTTTATATGTGTTCTTTCTGTGAATCTAGTATAATATATCAGTATATGTTATTCATTCATATTTAACTTTCTTTTCTTTTTACTAAACAAAGGTGATAAATTTGTCAGTTTCATTATTTGACAGATAAATTTTAAAATTAGTACTTCATAATAATACCACAGTTTAAGAGGTATAATATAATCAATATTACTTAGAGCAGATAAATCATATATATATAGTTCTAAAGAAACATAGAGAAATTAAAAACACACACTTACAGTCTCTAAATTTCGGTTGAACCGTCTTCAGGAGAGATAAGAGAGGGAAACCAAGCGCACTGGTACAGAGACGTTTTGGAGACCGTCTCCAACCTGTTGGGTCTCCAAACCGTCTCTGTACCAGTGCGCTTGGTTTCCCTCTCTTATCTCTCCTGAAGACGGTTAAACCGAAAATTAGAGACTGAAGTTTGTGTTTTTAATTTCTCTATGTTTCTTTATGTACATTGAACTGTATTTGTTCATTTCGGATCGTATTTTCATCGAAAAAGTGTATATATATACAAAATAAAAATACAATTAAATTAAAACATTATAATACTTAAACTTATTTAGTTATCGACAACAAAATTTTGATTCTTAAAACTAGTCTTGGATTTCTTTTTCGTTCACTAAACTTTAATTATTAGGCCTGGTCAGATTAAATATGTCCATGATAAATATCCATTGTCAGTCACTGGCGTAACTACAATATTAGGTGTCGATTTTGTTTAAATATCAATTCCCTCACCCATTGATATTTAAATGGGTAAAGTAAAATATATGTTATATTTTACTGGAATTAACAGGCCTTAGGTTATGAAGGTGTGAAAATACATGCCTAAATGAATGAAATCAAAAAAGGAGTAATACTGAAACATATCCAAACCTTCAAAACAAGGCAGAAGTAGAATACAAGCGATGCTGCACACAATGCACTGAGGCTTTGTACATTTCTTAATAGTGCTAGTGGTAAAACCACAAAAACCCCCAAACCTGGAAATAATAAGTAATCAAACATCACAAGGAAAAAAAGTCTTAAAAAGTCTATATTCTCTGAAATACCTATTAAAACACTGGGTCTAAGAGCAGAAGGATGCTCCACTCCTATTATTTCTGCTAGAATTGTTGGACCAAGATCGCCAACAACAACAAAAAATGCTACACATGTTCCCAGTAGGAACCCAATAATGCATAATTCAACAATTAATTTTCCTGTAGGACCAAGCACTCTGAAAGCTAAACATAAAATTAATAAATGATGTAAAGTTGAAAAACTGGATAACTCTTAACTGTCAACATACCGAGCATTTCAAAATTTTTCCTTTTTTCTATTATAGCAGATTTTATTAGGTAGTAGCATGCCAATCTAGTAACTACATTACTGACCAGGAGCATGACAATAGACAAAATTATACCACACTGAAAACAAAACGGTGGGAATAAGAATACCAGTGCAATAAGGACATTTAAAAGATGGTCAAATCAACACAACTATACCTGTTTAAAGCAAAAGGGCATAGCCAAAACACTGACGCCAATAATACTATTGGCCAATGTCATTACACTTCCTGTATGAGTACCCATCACTTCGCTACGACATTTCTATCTCATATGAAAACATTATAAAAAAAACTTAATTAACAGCTCTTTAAATGGAATGAAGTAAGGAACATAAAGCAATCCATAAAGTCTCAATGAAAACAGTCAACTTTTACCTGACAACTATGATTACAATTAACCTACTATTACAAAAAAATTCTAAAAACTACAAACATTTGGAATTTTAAATTACTGCCCTAACCTGCTTGAAACCTCCTTAGTGGTTCAATATCCTTTACATTGTTGGCATTAAACATGCTAAATGTATAGCATAAATGTATTTATTTTTCTTTACCTTTTAGCAATATATTTTTATACAATAACTGAAAATGGTTTAATTAGTGACCATTAATATTGTTATGATAAAATAAAATTAAATTAATCTCTGAATGTGTCACTAATTAGCTTGTGTGATACAAATATTATTTACGTAGTGACTATAAATTGTAATAATGATAATTATACATACAATATAGTGTAAAACCGTTATCAAGTTGTATTAGTAATTAATTTTGTATAAATTGAAATCATTAAAATAATCCTGGTATAAATATGTAACTTGTTATTTACAACTAATTGAGTATAGAACGTACTTTAACTAAGTAAGAAATATTTTAAACAATAACTCTTTTTAATTAAGAATCACGTCTTCTTTTTGTCAGAGAAATAACAAAGTAATGCAATTACAGATAAGGGCAGCAACTATTATAGATTGTGAAATCGCTGACCTGAGTGTGCATTCTAATGACCTTTAACTGATATTAATGACAAGAAAAGATTAGAAATTTGCTTTCAGTTTCAATTTAACTTTGGACTCAAATATTATTTAACACGATTCATTTTGTTTAATTTGATCAACAATAATCTAATTGGTGTTGAATTGATCATATTTATTCATCTCTGTTGGACAGTTGTGAACCCCAAAAATATGTTAATCTGATCTAAGTTTTAAGTACCCATTTAACTGGTTAGAAGATTTGTTTATTTTATAACATTTTTTTTCATATATTTTTATACTATTAATATATGTTTTAGTATTATATCTATAGTAGTATAAAAAGATTTCACAACGACTACGACAAACAAAAATCAACGTCTAAAACACAGAAATAAAAAGAATCCAGTAGAGAATTTTACTCTGAAGAAGAAGACGGCTTGAAAGGTCTTATGGTTATGGTTGAAACATCTTAGTCTTTTTTGATTTCGTACTGTGGTTTGGACGTTGTCTATAGTATATCAATAGATATACAGTAATATAAGTTCAAAATTTAAGGAAAAGCAACCCACGGAGTAAAGAACCACCTCCAACAATTCAAACTTTTAGGAGAAAAAGAGAGAGTGAGATTAAGGGGGTGGGGGGCCAAACACGACGGAAACACTAAATATAGCATATAATATTTATATGGATCATGCTGTAAATAAATGAATTTGAAAAAAAAAACGACGGAAACGCAACCGGCGAGCTTGGACTTTCTCTCCCTCTCTCCCTCCTCTCTCTCTCTCTCCCTCTCTCCCTCCTCTCTCTCTCCCTCCTCTCTCTCTCTCCCTCTCCCCCCCTCTCTCACCCTCCCTCCCTCTCCCTCTCCCACTCTCTCTCCCTCCTACCCTCCCTCCCTCTCTCACCCTCCCTCCCTTTCCCACTCCCTCCCCCTCTCTCCCTCTCTCTCCCTCTCTCTCCCTCTCTCTCCCTCCCTCTCCCCCCCTCTTTCTCTCTCTCCCATCAATCTATCTATATCTATTCTCTTGAAGACACGAATTTTCCGAACGTTTGATTTGGTGGGCGTGTTTCTTTACTCTGTCTGTTGCTCTTTGTCGATTTTGAACTTCAAAGTTTTGAGTCATGTATATATACGTATATAATAAGCGCGTTTACAGCGTGCTTGGCCTCTCTCTATCTTTTTTCCTTTGGAAGGATTTTCCGAATCTTTGAGTTAGTAAGTTTGTTTGTTTTGTTTTCCAACGCCCACTCTAATAAGGCTTATAAACCTTTTAATGGTTCTCTAGGGAAGGAAATTGTGGCTCATTTATTATTTGGCATTCGTTTTAGTACAGGGCGAGCCACATTACCTGTTGAATATACAAAGCGAGTCCTAAATTTTACCTAACTCAATTGTATTTAGAGTAAGGATCTTTCATCGTACAGGCTTGGGACTGACTGTTTAACATCCTCTACGAGGGCGTGTGCTTAGATTTATCGTCCTCTCGAGTGAAGTAATCGAGGGCTAAGTCGGTATCGAACCCCGGAACTACCAGTTCAGAGGCGAGTAGGTTAACTACTGAGCTAACCTAACCTCCCTGAGTTAGTAAAAGTGTTTCATTACTTTGTGTGTTCTATTCTTCAAGTTTAAACTAATATTGTGTAAAGTTTAGATCGTCTTTCCGTTTCTATGGTGAACATACAGATATATAGTCATACGTCTAACTTATATGTGAGACCTATGACAGTAAACAATATTTTCCATCAAAGCACAGTTTTTCCATCAAATAAATGTTATAATAATCGTCATACTGTAATCCCTACTAGACATTGTAAATTTATAAGTTACTTTCTTCATTTTAAAATTACTGATTCAGACCTATACACCTGTGGCAACTTCAGTGTTTTAGTGTGAACATATAACAAAAGACTGATATATACTACAATACAATGATCAAATCACAGTGTCACACTTCAGTTGTGTTTTTGACTCTGACGAAGACCGCTTGTTACGATTGAAAGATCTTAGTCTTGTTTTCCCATTTCTTATTGTGGTTTTGATCATTGATTGTTATTTCACGTGTTTATGTAAAATCTTTTTATACTAGAATACTTAAACCAATTCGGACTTATGGACTGGAAATTTGGAGATCAACTAAGCGTACAAATATACAAAAAAATCCAAACAGCCCAATCCATAATTCTTCTCAAAATTATACAAGTTCCGTTTTATGTTTCTAAACGATACCCATTCATAATGATTTGAACATTCCTCTTATCCACCAAGAAATCCGATCACGATACCGCAAATTTCATGAATGATTCCCCCCCAAATCTGAAATCTTTTATTCAGCAATTACCATCCCACCAGATTCCTGTCAACCTATTAGAAGGCTAAAAAGATGTTTCTCTCAAGATTTGCTTAGCAATTCTAGTGTAAGGACTGATTACAAGTGATTAGAACCATTTTTATGGAGTACTACCAATGTGTGGTTTCTATACTCTTTTATTTCATTTTTTTTGTAAAGTATGTATCACTATTATTTGTTATTTTTTTAAGGGTAGTAGTAATATTATAATAAATGGCAAAAAAGTTTGAAATAGGATTGGATACCAGAATCATACAGGGTAGAGTATATATAAACAAGAGGTAGAGCGTAATTTATTTGTATTCACATACATATATACTGACAGGATAATCATATTTAGAAAAACTAAACTAGAATAAATAGGATTACAGCTCACATTATTCAGATGTCACATTATTCCTCTGACATTACATTAATCATTATATCAAACCTCAGGTACAGGATTAATTATGTCATTTATCATACTAATTCCCTTCTTAAAGTCCAAGTTTTTGACCAGTTAAGATGTTAGTTCACTAACTATCTATTTTTACTTCATTTTATATAATGTAAATTTCATCATTTTTCTAATTCAAAAATTCTGACTTCTGCCTATGAAAAAGGTTTTAAATAAAACCGAAACGTCGGCATTGAGAGATTGATTTTGATCCTGGAAAATTGACCGAATCCCGATTACGTTATACACCTATTCTATCCAACGGTTGATATATTATTGAATTTGTTTTATATATATATATATATATATATATATATATGAATATATTATAGCTCAATTTCAGAATAAACAATGGTAGAAATTATACACTGGATAGTTGCAATTCTCAAATTGGATGAAACTGGGGTGCAGATTCTACAATTAATCCAAAGATTACTAATTTGCTATGTTAAGGATTAGTTTGTAATTAATTATTTTATTAGAGTTGATAAACAAAACAAAATCAATGGTTACCAATATAGTTTTATGGTGAGAAAAGCTAATAAAGGGGCAAAATTTTTAACTTTCTTCCTCATCTATTTGAGTCTTATTTGAGGTATGTTCAAATTAATTGTTTTATCATTAAAATAAATGTGTGATGTCGATGAGGGTGGGATAAAACAGCGATAAACTCACGTAAGTGCTAACAGGAGGTAGATCTCACGCTTAAGTGCTATCAGGAGGTAGATCTCACACTAGAGTGTGGTAGACCTCACGTTAGTGCTAACAGGAAGCAGACCTCACGTTAAAGTGCTAATGGGAGGAAGATCTCACACTAAACTGTGGTAGACATCACGTTAGTGCTAACAGGAAGCAGACCTCACGTTAAAGTGCTAACGGGAGGAAGATCTCACACTACAGTGTGGTAGACCTCACGTTAGTGCTAACAAGAGGTAGATCTCACGCTTAAGTGCTATCGGGAGGTAGATCTCACACTACAGTGTGGTAGACCTCACGTTAGTGCTAACAGGAGGTAGATCTCACACTAAACTGTGGTAGACATCACGTTAGTGCTAACAGTAAGCAGACCTCACGTTAAAGTGCTAACGGGAGGAAGATCTCACACAACAGTGTGGTAGACCTCACGTTAGCGCTAACAGGAGGCAGACCTCACGCTTAAGTGCTATCAGGAGGTAGATCTCGCACTAGAGTGTGGTAGACCTCACGTTAAACTATCACCTAAAATTGATTATACTATATTTCAGTAAATGAATCATTTAGTCAGTCATGAGTAGATGAAGTTCCAAGTTGTATCAGAATAACCAGGTATGTTGTTATTGACCCCACCATCTGAGGAAAGAATACATGCAGTTAGTCATTCAGTTTAGTTATTTATGCATAAAATATATTAGTAATTATCATATTGCTTAATATAATGGTTATTAGTTATTATTATTATTAGTTATTGTCTATGATCACACATTAGAGTCTTTTACAGTTATAAGATATTTTAGTTTATAATCAAATGCGTAGGCATAAAACAGAGATCTTCCACCTTACAAACATTAACCTGTATTTTGTAAGGGTGCCTTTGTGTTTTTACTTTACTTTTAAGTATTTTTAAAGTACTAAGTATTGTACTTTACTGTTAGTTAAGTACATTACTTTACTTTTAAGTATTGTAAAGTACTAAGTAATGTACTTTACTGTTAGTTAAGTATTTTAATAATATAAATTAGCTTTGGAGGTTACAATAAATTTACGTTTTTAGATCCATTGAAATCATATTGAAAATTTTTTTAATGTTGATAATAATGAGCATGTTGTCTGTATATGTGTGGTTTTTGCTTTACTATAATTCTTTTCCTCACAACAGAAACCCTGTTATGAGTGAGTTTATTTATGTTCACAAGTATCGCATAGGGAATAAGCTATATACAACAGTAAAGATATACTAAAATAGTAACAATAACAATATTATAATTGCAGGATTGAATAAATATAACAAGAAACATTAATTCAATATTTAATAATATATGTATATAAAAGAAAATAGTAACAATATCCGTACAGAGTATTATCCATAAACCATGTTAACATATTATTTAAGGAATGGGTTACTTGCCGTTGCGTCTACAACGTGCTTGGTCTCCCTTTCTCTTTTCTCCTGAAGACGGATTACCCGAAAATTTGAGTCTGTATGTGTGTTTCCTTACTCTGTGTGTTACTCTTCTTGAATTTTGAACTCATATTATTATTTATTATGATGTTGACATATATGTGCCTGGATATGTATATGGGAAGAGGAAAGTGGTTGATACCAAATTAATATATATCAAATATAAGTATATATTAAATTGATATTATGCACCAAAAGCCCTCACAGCTACGATGTTCTGGTTTTGTGCAATATTTCATCATAGGAAAGCCAGTTTATTATCTTTTATATGAATTCAGGTCTCATTTTGTTTACCCTATTATTAACACTAGATAACCGAAATTTCTTGATTAATTTATAACTTATCTTAGAATTGATATAAATGCTATAATTTCTCTATTATACAAAGTTTCAGCCATCTTAAAAAAAATTAACTGAAAGATGAATCAGAAAAACTGTGTTCATGATACAAGTCACACAGTTTGACAGTTCATAATGAAATTGGACACCAAAATGTCCATAGGGGAATGAAATAAGCAGTATTTTTTAGCACGTTGTATAAAAAAAGCATATTATATACATTTTGTGAATTTAATTTTTTTTTCCTGAAAACTACTTACTGATAATAGTATATTAAATTAATCCATCTAACATCTGCATAAAATTAGCATGATGTAATAACAAAAAATCTGGAGTGGCCTACACTCTACTTTACTATAAGTAACTAATGTCAAATTTCTTGAGTATATAAAACATAACGTTTATTTAAGGATAACATAAATATCTAAATGGG
>JAPFBL010001223.1:0-37637 GCA_026182355.1 Hermatobates lingyangjiaoensis | reverse complement strand
TTGTTTTACTCAGCAAGTTATAGTACTAGTTATTTTACTCAACACTCAGGACTAGTTATAAAACTTGAGGGGTTTAAGCCTAGAAAGAAGAAAAGCCTGCAAGCCACTGAGCTCCACACGTTGTCAAATTAACTCTCTACCCTCTCTTTCACAATCTCACTCACTTACTCCAGTCTCACTCTCTCTCTCTCTCTCTCTCTCTCTCTCTATCTATCTATCTATCGTTTAAGATTATTGCCGAAATGTTCAAGTTTTTTAAACATAATGCAACTGCACTGAAAGTGAATTAACTTTTATTCAAATATCAATATCATAAGGAGTTTTAGAATCCCTGTACATCATAAGCTCGTGAAATTAATAACTATCCTCATTCCTCGAGTTTGGTATTTTTTCAAAAAGACTTAAAAAAGAGTTTTCAATATTTATATATATATATATCAGATTCAATAATATCGACCGTTTGATACAATAGGTATGTATCTAATCGGGATTCGGTCAAAAATTTGACCGAATACCGATTAGATAACATACACACACACACACACACACACACACACACACATATATATATATATATATATATTTCATTGAAATGCACAGAAGCCTCTGTGTTGACGACTTTAAGGCTGGTCTACTCAAATTTCCTAACAATTCCGCGGTTTGCTGTATATTAATATATATCAATGATGAAAGTACAATATGAAATGGGAAATCAGGACTAAGATCTTTCAACCGTAACAAGCGGTCTTCATCAGAGTCAAAAACCCAACTGATTGTTATAACTGATAATTATAACTGACTGTTATAATTTGATTGTTATTTCATGTGTGTATGTGAAATCTTTATATATATATATATATATATATATATATATATATATATATATATAACAGATTCAATAATATATCGACCGTTCGATAGAATAGGTGTGTTCTCTAATCGGGGTTCGGTCAATTTTCCAGGATTAAAAATCAAACTCTCGTTGCCAACGTTTCGGTTTTATTTAGAACCTTTTTCATAAAAGATTTTTAAATAAAACCAAAACGGTTTGATTTTTTATCCTGGAAAATTGACCGAACCCCGATTAGAGAACACACCTATAAATTAATTTGGGATTTACCCCAAAATGAAAGAAAAATAATCAGAAAATTAGAGACAGTAAAAAAGTCATAAATGCAGAGGCTGCTGCATATTTCAAATCAACTTGTTTAAAAGAAGATTTTCTGCCTACCTAAACAAATATATATATATATATTATATATATATATTTCGGGAGCAGACTTACGTTTATGCATGTCAACCAACCATTCCCAGTTTTCACGAAATTAGGAGGTTAGAATGTGTTTAGTGTTTCTGTAATTATGAATGTTTTCGAGTTATGTTTAGTTATGATTTTGTTCAACTATATCCCTTGAAAATGGTCAGTGAGGACCGAAACATGTTGGGCTATGAAAATAAAAATGTTGGACAACTTATCTATCTTGTAGCACAAACATGGAAAAAGTGCATTAGAGAAATTGAGAGACTCAGTAGAAAAGTTGTGAAATTAAAAATAGGCATAGAATAACAAGAGATATATATATATATATATAAATGATTTCACATAATCACGTGAAATAACAATCAATGATGAAACCACAATTAGAAAATGGGAAAAGAAGACTAAGATCTTTCAACTGTAACAAGCGGTCTTCGTCAGAGTCAAAAACCCAACTTCAGTTATATATATATATATAATATCAGTTGCCCAAGAGATATATTACTTTAGGATGAGCAGATCAAAAAAGAAAATTACATTTTTAGATGAAAAACGAAACTTCATAATGGGATACAAAATGAACTTGCATTTTATATCCCATTGTGAAGTTTCGTTTTTCGTCTGAAAATGTGATTTTCTTTTTTTCATCTGCTCATGCTAAAGTAATGTGTCTCATGGGAAACTGATATGACATTTAACACTAGCCCACCGTAGAGTTAGGAAATTGGAGTTATTTTATTAACTGTTACTGTTTTTTCTTTCAACTCTTTAGTGAGTCTATAGGTTACTAAAAAGTCTAGTAGGTCAGATAAAAGTATGGTTTCTATACTGCAGGGGTTTCCAAGTAGGCGTACTCGCAACCCCTGGGGGTGCGAAACATCATTACAGGGGTTGAGAGAAGCAGGGATGTAACTTTAAGGAAATTTCCTTTATATTTAAGAAAATATCAACACTGCTAAACATTTTTTTTTTTTAAGGTAATTCTAAGGAAATTTTCAAAATATTAGTTCGTTATTGTTATGATAATCCAAAGTTAATAAATAGTATTTTAATTTGTTGTTAAAACCTAAGTTTCATGATTCGAAATAAAAATGAAGCCGTGGAATAAAATACAAACGGCTCTTTGAGCATAAAAAAGTCTTTGTAGCATAAAAAACGCTAGATATGCGTTATGAGGACCTCTAATTATTAAAAGTTTTTAATAATTAGAGGACACTTCCGGTTATTAATAATAACCGGAAGTGTTGGTAAACAAGAAAAGAGATTCTCATTTAACGTCAACCCCCCCCCCTCCCTCATCGCTCTAATTCTTTCTACTCTCTCATTCACGATCTCACTCTCTCATTACCCTCACTGTCTCTCACTCCTTTTCTCACAATCTCACTCTTTCTCTCTAACTCTCTCGCTCATCTCACTCTCTCTCTCCCACTCTCTATACTCTCACTCTCTCTCTTTCTCACACACTCAATCTCGCTCTTTCACTCTATTCTCACTCTCAATCTCATTCTCTCACACTCTCTCTCTCTCACTCACTCTCTTTACTCTCACTCTCTTTAACTCTCTCTCACAATCTCTCTCACTCTATCGCTCTCTCTCCCTCTCTTCCAATCTTTCACTCTCCCTCACTCTTTCTTACAAACTCCCTCACTCTCTCGCTCACTCTCTATTTCCTCTCACTCTTTCTTACAAACTCCCTCACTCTCTATTTCTCTTTCACTTACTCGCTCACTCCCACTCACTTTCACTCTCTCACTTTCCCTCTCTCTCTTTTTTCTCACACTCTCTCACTGTCTCACACTTTCTTTAACTCTCTCTCACAATCCGTCTTACTCTCTCTGACAATCTCTCTTACTCTCTCTCACTCTCTCTCGCTCTCTCTCACTCTTGTCTCACCCTCTCTTACAAACTCCCTCACTCTCTTTCTTTCTCACTCTCTCACTCATTCCCACTCACTTTCACTCTCTGACTTTCCCTCTCTCTCTTTTTTCTCACACTCTCTCACTGTCACTCTCTCTCTCTCTCTCTTTCAAGTTACGAGAAGTACCTGCCTTAATAATAAGAAATTGATCTAATCACAACTCTCCTTTCTAAGTGTTTGGAAACTAGTTCTTTATTTTACTATTTCACATGTATTTCAACCAAGAGTTATTATTTTTCGTAAAGTTTATCCAAATATTAATCTATGCTTTTTCTTACCTAAAAGTTAGTCTTATTTTTTTACATAAATAAAAAGTGAAATAATATATCTTTTTTTGGATAAAATTTTGTTTGAGTCTATATATTTTATCCTTGAACAAAGTATAAAATATAGGGTGCGGGAGATGAGAGCAAAATTGTTTTAGTGGTGCATGAATTTGAAGGTTTGGAACTACTACTTGACTGTATTAATAAATTTTGGATTAGATACATAATACATTTTGAATAATAGATAAACTTTTAATAAGGTTATGTTATTTTATTAGAAGTATATTGTGTTTTACTAGTACGTTTGACTCTAATAGTTCTAATTCAGTTAGGAGGGTAATTAACAGTATGATGAAGGATGACTTGCCGGAGGTAGGATGACAAAGCTGGAATGTTTTCAAAACCGTTCATCTCTAACATGACATATCAAGTTTGTGAATCAAATATCTCCCTATTCAAAGCAAAGTGAACAGACAAGGAGATCAAATGTAAACTAATCGCACGCACTCACTCACTTTCTCTCTCACACTCTCTCTGTTCAACAGAAAACAAATTCTTGTTTCATTTATTTTAATAGTTATCTATATATGACACCATCATTGAGAAAAAAACAAATCCACTATGAATTAATTGTTTTATATTTAGATTACTAGCGTTTTTGACTCTGACGAAGACCGCTTGTTACGGTTGAAAGATCTTAGTCTTGTTTTCCCATTTTCTCATTGTGGTTTGATCATATATATATATATATATAATATATAAAGATTTCACAGAAACACGTGAAATAACAATCAATGATCAAACCACAATAAGAAAAGTTGGGTTTTGGACTCTGACGAAGACCGCTTGTTACGGTTGAAAGATCTTAGTCTTGCTTTCCCATTTTCTTATTGTGGTTTGATTATATATATATATTCGCGCTCCGTTCTTCGACGTAGGGAGATCTCCCTCACTTCGTTCTCTCTTCTAGTCTACTCCTGATGACGAACAACAGTTCGAAGTTTTGAGAATTCTGTAAGTGTGCCTTTTATTCTTTTTTCTGTGCCATTCTTTGTGTAATTTAAAATGTATATATATATATATATATATATATATATATTGATAAAAGTATTGACCATGGAATAGAAACAAAACTAAAGTTTATCGGGACTCGGTCAGTTCTTCAGGTCCAAATTAAACTCTTCTTTCATCAATTTAAACTTTAATTTAAAATTAAAAATCAAACTCTCATTGCCAACGTTTCGGTTTTTATTTAAAATCTTTTTCATAGGTAGAAGTATAAATTATGAAAGAGAAAAACTATTTTACAAAGAAAAATAGTTCGTGGATTTTAACAACAACTGTAGTTTGAATGAACACGTGACACTCAACTTTTTTGCTAAAACCGGTTTACCACTTTCTCCATTTCTCTATGAAAAGGACTGTCATTTACAACTAAATCTTGCTCTGAATTAACATAATCACTAATATGTTTCGGAAATAAACTGTTACTACGGCATTTTAATAAGAAAATTCTTCGACTTGATTGTCTGGATAATTTAACTATACAACTTCGTCACTTTTTTAAACACTCTCTCAGATCACATCCATATGTTCTTCTTATATCCTCATAGAAACCCATATAGTCATACGTATATATCTAAATATCCATAGATATACTATTTATATATCTAAATATCTTTGGATATAATACGTACATATCTCAATATATTTACAGTTCAATGTACATAAAGAAATTAAAAACACACACTTACAATCTCTAATTTTCAGTTGAACCATCTTCAGGAGAGATAAGAGAGGGAAACCAAGCGCATGGGTACAGAGAGGGTTGGAGACCAACAATTTTGTCACATACGCGCCCGGTCACAGGTCTCAATATCTTTAGATATAATACGCATTATGTAATTATTTTTAGATATAATATATATATATATATATATATATATATTATATCTAAATATCTTTAGATATAATACGTGCATATCTAACTATTGTTAGACATAATATATATTTCTAAATATCTTTAGATATAATACATATATATCTATTATAGCAACGAGAGTTTGATTTTTTATCCTGGAAAATTGACCGAACCCCGATAGGAGAACACACCTATTCTATCTAACGGTCGATATATTATTGAATCTGTTATATAATACATATATATCTAAATATTTTTAGAAATAATACATATATTTAAATGTCTGTAGATATAATACATATATCTAAATAGCTTTAGATATAATACATATATCTAAATATCTTTAGATATAATACATATATCTATATATCTTTAGATATAATACGTATATATCTAACTATTTTTAGATATAATATATATATCTAACTATCTTTAGATATAATACGTATATATCTAACTATTTTTATATACATTATATATCTAACTGTCTTTAGATATAATACGTATTCAATATTAAATCGAATTGTTTAGTTAGGGTATATGTTTGTCTAGGTGAATATGGGATACATTTGTCTATAGTAAAACCACATGTTCTTTAGTATTATGGCTTCCCCACTAAGCTACCTTCCGATTCACAATAAGATTTTCCTTTTGGAAAAGGGTTCATAGAATCCTTTATCTATACACCTGAATACACCTCAGAAATCTACCCCCCCCCCCCCCCAACCGCCACAATACCAATTGAAATAGCACTTCACAAAGCGAACATCAATAGCTAGACTTTACTTTACAAAGAATGAATCCCTTCAAACAAATTCCACTGTATAACATAAATCGTATTTTATGTTCTATTCAAATCTTTTATATATTATAATATGCAAATAACTATTCTTTTATTGTCATTTCAAAACTAAACAATTTATTTTATAGCTTGTTTTTTTTCAAATTTTAGCTATACTTAATTAACTGTATCCAGAAATTTGTTACATTTATTTATTTTATCTAAAAGTAAGTTTAATAATTAAAGTAGTCTCGGTTGTCCTCTATTCAATAATATTTCTTAACAACATTGATTTTTCATAGGTAATAAATTTAGCTCCTGTCCAATCAATATAATTATTTTCATTGTTTATATGCAACAATAAAAGTAGTAACTTTTTCCCGTCTACTTACGTTGTATTGGTGTTGTTTTACACGTGTCTTTAATGAATTACCAGTTTGACCAATATAAATTTTATGGCAATTTTTGCACGGAATTTTATAAATGCCACCAGACTCCAGTTCCCTAGGAGAGTTTTTTATAGAGTACCAAACTATAGAACCATAGACACAAAACACAAAGGTATTATATATATATATATATATATATATACTAATGATCAAACAACAAATTAACAACATTAGGTCAATTGGCCTATCATTAAAATACCCCTCCTCTTATATCGATTTATCATTGAAGGGTGCTATAAACACTTTCTCTAATACTTCAACAGAGCCCCGTTCATTGTCAAATCCGAATCCCGATTATAGAACACACCTAATATATATATATATAATATATATAAAATTTCACATAAACACGTGAAATAATAATCAATGATCAAACCACAATAAGAAAATGGGAAAACGAGACTAAGATCTTTCAACCGTAACAAGCGGTCTTCGTCAGAGTCAAAAACCCAACCAGTTGGGTTTTTGACTCTGAAGAAGACCACGTGTTACGATTGAAAGATCTTAGTCTTGTTTTCCCATTTTTTTATTGTGGTTTGAAAGTTAAACTCTCATTGCCAACGTTTCGTTCTTTAATTAAAACCTTTTTCATAGGCAGAAGTATAAATTTTCAAATAGAAAAACTAAGCTTGTTTCCACCCTATTTCCGCTAGAAAAATCAAAGAGCGAAAAGACAAACTCTGAGACATAATTACTTCTAAACATATAAAATTATTTAGTTGATGTAACCAAAAAAAAAAATTAGAGAGAAATGAATATGGGAGGGTCAAATATTCACGTATGCATGAATAGTGAATGGGTAAGGACAAAGAGAAAGAGAGAGAGTGAGAGTGTAAGAGAGAGAGAGTTTACAGGCCCAGAGGTAGAAGGAATAAAAAACACCGGACAGTTATATTTTGACGCATAGTTAGAGACACTGGGAGACGATGAAAGAGAAAGACAGAGTGAGAGAATGACTCATATCGCGCGCACACACTCACACAGTAGCTCACAAACGCTCCCCACCCTCTACCACATTAACTCCCCATTCTTTCTTTGTCTCTGTCTCACCTCCCTTCTTCTCAATCTATCTCTCTCGATCCCTTTTCATTAGCTATCGCTTTGATTTGGCAGTGAGTTGTACGACCTACCTCCTTTTTTTTTTCATTTCACTCTCACTTTAGCTATTATCCTTCTTTCTCCTATGCCCTGTCTACCTGCCTTTTCTTATTTTCATATCTCCATGTACTCCTCTCGTTTCTCCCTCTTATTCTTCTTCCTCTTCTTCTACCACTTCTATCCACCAACAAATTAATTAATTTTCATCCTTGCTCACCCTCACACTTACTCACTCTCTCTCTCCCTCCCCTCTATCTCTTTTTCTCCTCTCTCCCTCTCTCTTTCCCTCTCTCTCTCTCCCTTCCTCTCTCTCCCTCTCCTCTCCATTTCTCTCTCCCTCCCTTCCCCTCTCTTCCTCTCTCTCCCCTCTCACCCTCTCTCCCTCCCTCTCTCTCTCCCTCACTCCCTATCCCCGTCTCTCTCCCTCCCTTACTCTCTCTCTACCTCTCTCTCTCCCCCTCCCTCCCCTTTCCTCCCTCCTCCCTCTCTCTCCCTCTCTTTCTCCCTCCCTCTCTCTCTTTCCCTCTCTCCCTCTCTCCCACCCTTCCTCTCTCTCCCTCTCTCTCTCCCTTCGTTCCTCTCTCTCTCCTCTCTCTCTTTATCACTAACAAATCCTCACTTTTCTTCATACTCTTTCACTACTTATGATATTCGCCTCCCTCTACTATCATTCCTTTTTATGATGGGACATTAAAAAAATTAATTAAGTCTCCATACAATCAGAGCTTTTTGTTTAAAAAAATAACGCGTTTGGAACAGTTAGTGTTCTAAGAAGAACGTTAAGTGTTTAATATTCGTTGTTAGTTTTTAATATAAAGCTCTTTTCGTGTGGGGACTTAATTGTTTTTGGGATTCCCTATCGTGAGTAAATGCCACACTGTAACAGATTGCACAAGTCATCAATTTCCTTTTTATTTCCTCCTTTTAACCAGGCCCATCGTTATCGGTTCCTCTCTCACTCTCCTCCCTCTCCCTCACTTCATCTTCTCTTCCTCTCTCTCTTCGGTTCTCTCCATCTCTCTCTCTCTTCCTCTCTTTCACCTCTCTGTCCCTCTCTCTCTGATCTCTCTGCTCTCTCTCTCTCTTCCTCCCTCCCACTCTCTCTTCCTCTCTCCCTTCTTTCTCTATCTCTTTTTCCTGCACTCTCATCCTTTCTCCCTCCTTCTCTTCTTCTCTCTCCCACTCACTCTTTTTTTCTCTTCTCTTCCCACTCACCCCCTCTCCCTCTCCCTCCCTCTCTCTCTCTCTCTCTGTCTCTCTCTCTCTCTCTCTCTTTTATCTTTCCCCCTCTCACCCTCTCACTCCATCTTTATCTTCCTGTCACTCCTTCTCACTTTCTTTTTCTCTCCCCCACTCACTCCATCTCACTCTCTCCCTCTATCCCCCCCTCTCACTCCATCTCACTCTCTCCCTCTATCTCCCCTCCTCTCTCTTCCTATCTCCCACTCCTCTCACTCTCTCTCTCTCTCACTTCCTTTCATCCTATCACGCTCAATTACTAAAATCCTTAAAAATCACAGAACTTCATCTTAACTACATAAAAGATATACCTGTACTTGAAATGATATAAATGAAATGATGTACTTGAAATACCTGTACATTTGTACTCAAATGTACAATTGAGAACGGAACCTCTTATTATTATTTTTTGGCGCTATTTAAAAAAAAATGATCTAAAATAGAAAGCTATTTAAAATTGTTTTCTTGTTAGCTCAATTGATTCGGCCTTGATTTGGTATTGATTAATATGTAGAGGTGACTTGACATTCTAGATCTGTACAAATGGAGTCTAACGCTAATCATAATATGTAAATTAAAGGGCTGAAGCAAATGAATCGAGGCAAAGGTATTAAGATTGCATTTGGAATAACAATCGACTGCCAACCACGAGCCTAGTGTATTTAGTCGTCTATATATCTGTTATGAATTCCGGTCCTTGATAAATATAAATTAGATTTGGCTGAAAGATCTATTCAACATTTGATCATCAGCGTCATCATAATGTTTTATACATATATAACATTATGATCAGGCTGATGATCAAATGTATATAGTTCACAAAGGAAAGAGAAGAACGGATAAAAACAAACACAAAAAATACTCACAACGATATTTTGACATTCGTCGTACTCGGGCAGATGTATGTACATAATTAGAAAAAACACTAAACAAAAACCCAACTCAGTTGGGTTTTTGACTCTGACGAAGACCGCTTGTTACGGTTTAAAGATCTTAGTCTTGTTTTCCCATTTCTTATTGTGGTTTGATCATTGATTGTTATTTCACGTGTTTATGTGAAATCTTTTTATATTCACATATATATATATATATTCATATGATCAAACCACAATAAGAAATGGGAAAACAAGACTAAGATCTTTCAATCGTAACAAGCGGTCTTCGTCAGAGTTAAAAACCCAATTCTTCTTACAAAGACGGCTTGTTACGGTTGAAAGTTCTTAGTCTTTTTTTCCATCATAGCGTTTCACGCTCCGTTCTTCGACGTGGGGAGATCTCTCTTACTTTGTCCTCTCTTCTAGTCTACTCTCCTGATGACGAACAACAGTTCGAAATATTGAATTCATTAAGTGTTCTTTTTATTCTCTTTTCTGTGTCGTGCTTTGTGTAATTTAAAGTTATATATATATATAATATATAGATATATTTATATATAATATATATATATATATATATTTATATATATATATATATATATTATTATAATATATTACAGGTCCTGAGGCAGATTGATCAGACTAATTCGAAAGTTACTCTGAGAGCTTCAGAAGAAGCACTTATTAGTCTTCTGGGGGTAGATCGGCTCCTGGGCTTAACCTCAAAGGTTGATTTTTTTTTTATTTTTTTTTATTTTTTATTTTTTTTATGTTTTTATTTTTTTAGTTTTTCAGCTTTTAATTTTATTTTAGTTAAATGTTTCTTTTTTAATTTTTATTTGGCTTTTATTTCTTTATCTTCCCTGTCTACCTTTCCTCCGAAAGTTGGCTACACTGTTTGGGTGCTTCGGTTCGAGCGCATGTCAGTCGTTATCAGCCTGTGGAGTGATTCACTTCTTTTCCTGAAGACGAGGTATCTAAATATAGTAGTGAGTTCAGTGGTTTCCTTTCTATGTGTTCTTTTTTAAATCTAGTTTATATATATATATATATTTATATATATATATATTTTGTTGAAATGTACGAGCTGAATCAAATTTACCACACCTACAATAATATTGATCACGCCTTGACTTCTGCTAAAGCAATTCCATTTCAACAAAGTATGCCTCCAAGAAGATTTGCTGCAACCTATACTAATATATATATATATATATATATATTCTATTAAAACCTATGCCTATTTCCATTCTAAAAACATTTTCGAATTGATTTTTCAAATTTTCTGTCCTTTAACTTGTATAAGTTCGGGACAAGATACATCAGTTTTCCAAAATTCGTTTTATCAGTGAAATATATATATATATATATATATATATATATATATATATATATAAACTAGAATTTTCAAAAGAACACAGAAAAGAACAGAATAGAAATCACTGAACTCACTACTATATTTCGATGTCCTCGTCGTCAGGAATAGATGTGAATCGCTCCAAAGGCTGATAACGCCTATATATATATATATACAATATATCAATATCAATATATCAATATAACAATATATACAATATATCAATATATATACAATCCTATATATATATATATACAATTAAAGTTATCACTAGAAAAAAAATCTGGAGTGTCCTGCATTCAACTTTACTATAAGTAAACTTAATATCAATGTTCTTGGGTATATAATATATAATGTCTCATTCAAGCATAATGTAAACATTTAAATGGGAGATGTTTATTAGTCTTTTATTTCTGAGGTAGTACAGATAGTGATTGATCCACTTATCAATGTATAAGCTTATTTTTGCACATCCCACAGCTGATGCAAATAATTTCATTAGTATAACTACAGCAGTAATAACATTTTTGAAAAGCCAATGTGAAAATTTCTTGACACGAAATAATCTAGTACAAGAGAACATGGCGTTTGTTCAAATAGCTAGTGGATTTCTTATATCGTTTACTTGACCTCCTTCTACCATACATTGAATATTCAAGTCAAATTTTTAAATTTAAATCAGAAAAATACTCTTATTTTCTCTGAAAAACATCATAAATATCTAAGAAAAATGTCGTTTTAAGATAATTTTTAACTAAGGATATACAATAATTACATTTATTAATCTTCAAACAAACGATTTCCATTTTGAATTATGTTTTACATTTTTGGTCTTTTATAGAATTATTATACTGGGAATTTTATGGCTTCTTAGTATTTATTAAAATCATTTTCCTTCCCCTTTATCGAAAATCATATATACCAATTTTCTCTGAATGTGTGTTATCTTTTTTTCCTGCGTCTTGTACTCTGTTATAAGCTTGCTATGAATGCATATTGAGACAAAATATATTAGTAATTAACCAGTTTACATACTCAACTCAAAGTCGAAGCCAGCTATTCAATATAATTTATCATTTATAGTTGGGAGCTTCTAATTTTTGAAATTTATAAATATGAACTATTAGACTAGAATAGTCTAATTTTATCTCAGTGGTTTTGCTCAAAAAATTTCAAAAAAGCATTAAAAAAGCATTATCTGAAAACAGGAATCGTACTTTAACGCCTCTTTGGTGAATGCAATTTTAAAACAAAATATCTCATCTCATTTTCCATATAATGGTCTATATTTAGGTATAGTTTAATTTCATCCATCAAACGGTATGGCTTGTATCGCTCTCACAAGCTTTAAGATTGAATTATAAGTCAAAATGTTTACATTTCATTGAAAAAAAAATATTTTCTGTTGTTTTAAAATTCTGAATATATTTTTCGTTTGTTCTATTTGTAACCTCAAAGATAATGCAAAAATTTTAAAACTCTAAGATTATCAGTTTAGGAGAAAAAAATGTTTTTTAAAAAACGGTTTTTGGCAAAAAAAAAGATTTTTCCGTTATGCATAATTCTTCCCAATAATAGAGATTTTCTACACTATGAGGCCCATTTTTGTGTAAAATATCAACTTGATCCATCAAAGATTCTGGACCGCAGCGTGGTAACAAGCGTGGGTAACACACTCACCCACCCACCCACACACACATGATATGTTTTGTTATTATGCTGTGGTATATTACGCTATGTTATGTTATGCTATATTAATTATTAGATTTAAGTCAATGTGTTAATATTTAAGTTAATAATTAAGTTAAGTAATTGAATAATCTAAAAATTGTTATAGTCAAGATAGTAGAATATTATAACATGTTATACTCAACGTGACACATGTTTGTAAACTATTCAATAAACTCCCAACCAGCAGGGGCACTGCTGGGTGGAAAAGAAAAAAAAAAACACACACACACACCACACACACAGACATCATCGAAAAAACTCCATAAAACGACTTTTGGGATCTCAAAACATGTAATTCCGACAAAATCACGAGATCGAATTTTTTCACGATCACTAACTATACTTTACTTATAGTAAAGTAAAAAGAGAGACTAACACTTACTGTTCTCGATCATTTCGGCTATCTTGCTGTCTTCAGGAGAGGTAGGAAAAGGACAACTTCGGAAACAAAGACTTCGGTACATATATAAATAAACTTTAACAAATAGGAAAGAACATGGTAAGTCACTACAGAACAAACTTCGATATTTCGACATCCGTCGTCATAATGAAGAAGTGCGAGGTACTCGCGTTGAGAAGCAAACTGGTAATATATATATATATATAAATTCACATAAGGGGTTATTGAGGATTTTGGTCATAAATAACCCCTCAATAACCCCTTATGTGAATTTGAAACATCAGTGGTCGATAAACTATATCAATATATATATATATATATATATATATATATATATATATATATATATACATCATGATTTGTTTTCTTGACCAATATTTATATGATGTAATTTTCTTGAGGTTTGAGGTCCAATGATTAAAACTAGTCCATTTGCCGACGTTTCGACATATATTTATGTCATCTTCAGGGCTTGGAAATCTGTTTATGTTGCAGCATTCTTCTTTAATACTGTTTCATGATGGTTACTATACAGATGGTTATCAGAAAACAAATAGTAACCATCATGAAACAGTATTAAAGAAGAATGCTGCAACATAAACAGATTTCCAAGCCCTGAAGATGACATAAATATATGTCGAAACGTCGGCAAATGGACTAGTTTTAATCATTGGACCTCAAACCTCAAGAAAATTACATCATATATATATATAGTTCAATATAAACAAAGAAACATAGAGAAATCAGAAGAACACACTTACAGTCTCTAATTTTCGGTTTGAACCGTCTTCAGGAGAGATAAGAGAGGGAAACCAAGCGCACTGGATCAGAGACGGTCTCCAACCGTCTCTGATCCAGTGCGCTTGGTTTCCCTCTCTTATCTCTCCTGAAGACGGTTCAAACCAAAAATTAGAGACTGTAAGTGTGTTCTTCTGATTTCTCTATGTTTCTTTGTTTATATTGAACTATATTTGTCCGTTTTGGATCGTATTTCCAACGAAAAAAAGTGTATATATATATATATATATAAAACATTTCACATAAACACATGAAATAATCAATGATCAAACCACAATACGAAATAGGGAAAAAAGACTAAGATATTTCAACCATAACAAGCGGTCATCGTCAGAGTCAAAAACCCAACTGAGTTTGGGTCAGAAACTCAGTTATGGTTGAAAGATCTTAGTCTTTTTTCCCTATTTCATATTTTGGTTTGATCATTGATATATATTAGAGTATTGATATATAATATTAATATATACATATATATATTAGTACACTTGGGCAGCAGTCTCTGATAGACAGGTTTACAGTCTCAGATTACATATATATATATATATAATATATATATGTGTGTGTGTGTTTTTGAATATTGAAATACTCTATGGAGTCCAGAGATTAGCACGCAAGCCACTGAGCTACCCTACCCTTCTCCTCTTAACAAATAAAAACATTGATTGATGTAAACAGCAAATAAATATATATGTCATATTATATAAAAGAATTTTTGCATGTTTATATCGGTCTATGTGTGTTTAAGCGTCCCAGTCAAATAAGATAAATGCATTTTCTTGCTTTGGATATTGTTGAGATTGATCTACTTTGCTATTTCCCTAACAGGATTCCAGTGGTTGTGATCCTTTACTGATAGGGTTGAATGACGTTATCAGTCATTCAAAGGGTAAGCAATGTTATAAATGGTTTGTAAGATAAAAGGGACATTTAAATTACAAATAGGGTCGCCAAGTCTAAAGGACACCCCCTAACCTAAAGGGCTTGTATTAAGGTAACGAAATTAGTGTTACCTCAATATCCTTGTATTCATATATCATTCTATTAATGTAAATCAGGGCTTATAAAGCATTTTTAATCGCATGTCATAAATTAATTAAATTGGCGTTTTATTGTTAAGAATAGATTGCTAGAGTAGCTCAGAGTCTTGCGTGCTTGTCTCTGGACTCGATAGAGTATTTCGATATTCAACATATATATATATATATATAATGAAATTTAAATGTGCAGCAGCCTATGCATTAACGACCTTTCTACTGATAGCCTCTATTTTTCGTACAATCGTCCGTTGCTCTAGAGTAGTGTTTCCCAAAGTGGGCGGTGCTTTGATATCGGGGGGCGCTAATGCAAAAAGGAGTTGGGGATTCTATATCCATAAATTAAAATGTTCATGTAATATAATTTCTAAATTTATGTGAAAACACCACATGTAAACTTCTAGGAAAACGTTTATTAAAATTATTTGTTTTGATAATTTATTTTTATGTTAAAAGTATATTCTCATCTAAGTTTCTTTTATTGTGTTTTAATTTTTTTGCATAAATATGCTATGAAACAATAGATATATTGGATTATAAATAAATATTCGATTAGTCATTATATTAATTTAATTATTAAAATGTTACTCATTTCGTTAGTTAGTCTAAGATTCAAGTTATCTGATTATTGAGGAGTGCTGAGTATAGGTTTACGGACCCAAGGGGGCGGTAGCTCGAAAAAGTTTGGGAAACACTGCTCTAGAGGTAATTTCCTTAAATAATTGGCCAGAGACATGTAGACAAACAAAGTAAACTACTGATAAAACTAAATGACTATATTGAAAACACGATACACTAAAAATGGAACAAGCTTTCGACCATACATTGGTCATCTTCAGGTTTAAAATATGTTAAAACTAAGTATAATATCAAATAATAAATTAATAAATGAATCTTTAACACTAAACAAAACAGGCGTAAGAAAAAATATAACGGGAGAGAATACAGTACATGAAAGTAAGAGAAAAAAAAAAGAAGGTTATAGCAGGGTTGTAACAACATTCAGGTTAGACCCTCAATTGTTCCCAACCCTATTAGATTTTAGTTTTCTAACAAATTTATAACTGTTATCAAACGTGGTGCTGCTTGGTATAACATTGAGTTCGTGATTTTGGATGTTAAGGCTCGGATTAATATCTTTAATGTGTAGGGCTTCCAAGATGGCTAATCGATCTTTGTCATTATTGTATTGAAGTATTACGGTTCCTTCCGTAGAAGATAGAATTAATCTATCTTGCACCACATACATAGAGAAAGTATATTAGAAAAATCGAGAGACCCAGTAGAAAATTGTGAAATTAAACATATTTAGCTATATGATCAAACTACAATAAGAAAATGGGAAAACAAGACTAAGATCTTTCAACCGTAACAAGCGGTCTTCGTCAGAGTCAAAAACCCAACTCTGAACAAAAACGTTAGTTTTTGACTCTGACGAAGACCGCTTGTTACGGTTGAAAGATCTTAGTCTTGTTTTCCCATTTTCTTATTGTGGTTTGATCATTGATTGTTATTTCACGTGTTCATGTGAATATATATGAATGTATATGAATACCTGATTTATTATATATATATATATATATATATATATATATATTATAATTTGAAGAAACAGAAAAAGTTTACAAACTGACCCTAATACTTGATTATGAGTAAAGAAACACAAAAAAAGAATATACAAATACTTAAATTCACAGATTTTCGGTTTTAAACGTTATCAGGAGAATAAACAGAGATGGAAGCGAAGCTGACCCATGAAAAGACTATTGGAGCCCCAACAGTATAGCTATGCGCATGCCTGGTTGAAAGGTGGGGGCAAGAAAGAACCCGTAATGCATTTATATTACGAAATGCCTACAAAGACATTCCGTTATTAGTTAACATATCTGTATTAGGTTACGTCTTTTATTTATTTTTAGATATTATTATCTCTTATTTTATTTTATATCCGTTCTTTTTAATCGTTATTTTTAATTTATATATGCACTTATTTATAGTCGAGTTCTATTTTTTTTTCTACCTAAGTTATATTAATAAGTTTGTTAGTTCCTTATCCATATATTAATACGCTAGTAACTACGTGTGTCACGCTTTGTCATATAATGATAATTGGGCATATTTAATTGCTGCAATTAAATTACAGCTACAAATCAAAGTTATCACAATTAGAGGTCATTATATTCTCTATTTAACATTTAATAGAGCTTGAGTTAATAAGTCTATTTCATGTACACACTTTTCCATTTTTTACATAAAAATAGCACATTATATGAGGGCGAGTTCAGTAATTTTTTTTGAAAATTACATTGATAGCAAAGGGAGTTATAAGGCTTTTTTACGAATTCAGAACATGTTGTTTGAACGCTAAACCGAACAAAAATGAAATTTTGTTAAAAAATTGAGCAGTTTATAAAAGAAAATTCATAAAATTCCGATTATTGTATAGGGCAATATACTATGGAAACTGAAATTTTGTTTTTGGTATAATGAATCATCAATAAATGGTGATAATATAAAAGATAAAAGTACTGTGTCTGTCCGTCTGTCCCTCCCTCCATCTCTCTCACTCTACCTCTCTCGCTAACTCACTCTCACTCCCCCTCTCGCTCTCTCTCCCTCCATCCTCTCTCGCTACCTCACTCTCACTCCCCCTCTCGCTCTCTCTCCCTCCATCTCTCTCACTCTACCTCTCTCGCTGCCTCACTCTCAAACCCCCTCTCGCTCTCTCTCCCTCAATCTCTCTCACTCTACCTCTCTCGCTGCCTCACTCTCACTCCCCCTCTCGCTCTCTCTCACTACATCTCTCTCACTGCCTCACTCTCACTCCCCCTTTCGCTCTCTCTCCCTCCATCTCTCTCACTCTACCTCTCTCGCTGCCTCACTCTCACTCCCCCTCTCGCTCTCTCTCACTACATCTCTCTCGCTACCTCACTCTCACTCCCCTCTCACGCTCTCTCCCTCCATCTCTCTCACTCTACCTCTATCGCTGCCTCACTCTCACTCCCCCTCTATCGCTGCCTCACTCTCACTCCCCCTCTCACTCTCTCTTCCTCCATCTCTCTCACTCTACCTCTCTTGCTACCTCACTCTTACTCCCCTCTCGCTCTCTCTCCCTCCATCTCTCTCACTCTACCTCTCTCGCTACCTCACTCTCACTCCCCCTCTCGCTCTCTCCCTCCATCTCTCTCACTCTACCTCTCTCGCTGCCTCACTCTCACTCCCCCTCTCGCTCTCTCCCTCATGTCTCTCACTCTACCTCTATCGCTGCCTCACTCTCACTCCCCCTCTCGCTCTCTCTCCCTCCATCTCTCTCACTCTACCTCTCTCGCTGCCTCACTCACACTCCCCCTCTCGCACTCTCTCCCTCCATCTCTCTCACTCTACCTCTCTTGCTACCTCACTCTCACTCCCCTCTCGCTCTCTCTCCCTCCATCTCTCTCACTTACCTCTCTTGCCACCTCACTCTTACTCCCCTCTCGCTCTCTCTCCCTCCATCTCTCTCACTCTACCTCTCTCGCTACCTCACTCTCACTCCCCTCTCACGCTCTCTCCCTCCATCTCTCTCACTCTACCTCTATCGCTGCCTCACTCTCACTCCCCCTCTCACTCTCTCTTCCTCCATCTCTCTACCTCTCTTGCTACCTCACTCTTACTCCCCTCTCGCTCTCTCTCCCTCCATGTCTCTCACTCTACCTCTCTCGCTGCCTCACTCTCACTCCCCCTCTCGCTCTCTCTCACTACATCTCTCTCGCTACCTCACTCTCACTCCCCTCTCACGCTCTCTCCCTCCATCTCTCTCACTCTACCTCTATCGCTGCCTCACTCTCACTCCCCCTCTATCGCTGCCTCACTCTCACTCCCCCTCTCACTCTCTCTTCCTCCATCTCTCTCACTCTACCTCTCTTGCTACCTCACTCTTACTCCCCTCTCGCTCTCTCTCCCTCCATGTCTCTCACTCTACCTCTATCGCTGCCTCACTCTCACTCCCCCTCTCGCTCTCTCTCCCTCTATCTCTCTAACTCACCTCTCTCGCTGCCTCACTCACACTCCCCCTCTCGCACTCTCTCCCTCCATCTCTCTCACTCTACCTCTCTCGCTGCCTCACTCTCACTCCCCCTCTCACTCTCTCTTCCTCCATCTCTCTCACTCTACCTCTCTCGCTGCCTCACTCTCACTCCCCTCTCACGCTCTCTCCCTCCATCTCTCTCACTCTACCTCTATCGCTGCCTCACTCTCACTCCCCCTCTCGCTCTCTCTCCCTCCATCTCTCTCACTCTACCTCTCTTGCTACCTCACTCTCACTCCCCCTCTCGCTCTCTCTCCCTCCATCTCTCTCACTTACCTCTCTCGCTACCTCACTCTTACTCCCCTCTCGCTCTCTCTCCCTCCATCTCTCTCACTCTACCTCTCTCGCTGCCTCACTCTCACTCCCCCTCTCGCTCTCTCTCCCTCCATCTCTCTCACTCTACCTCTCTCGCTGCCTCACTCTCAATCCCCCTCACGCTCTCTCCCTCCATCTCTCTCACTCTACCTCTCTCGCTGCCTCACTCTCACTCCCCCTCTCGCTCTCTCTCCCTCTATCTCTCTAACTCACCTCTCTCGCTGCCTCACTCACACTCCCCCTCTCGCACTCTCTCCCTCCATCTCTCTCACTCTACCTCTCTCGCTGCCTCACTCTCACTCCCCCTCTCACTCTCTCTTCCTCCATCTCTCTCACTCTACCTCTCTCGCTGCCTCACTCTCACTCCCCTCTCACGCTCTCTCCCTCCATCTCTCTCACTCTACCTCTATCGCTGCCTCACTCTCACTCCCCCTCTCGCTCTCTCTCCCTCCATCTCTCTCACTCTACCTCTCTTGCTACCTCACTCTCACTCCCCCTCTCGCACTCTCTCCCTCCATCTCTCTCACTCTACCTCTCTCGCTGCCTCACTCTCACTCCCCCTCTCGCACTCTCTCCCTCCATCTCTCTCACTTACCTCTCTCGCTGCCTCACTCTCACTCCCCTCTCGCTCTCTTCCCTCCATCTCTCTCACTCTACCTCTCTCGCTGCCTCACTCTCAATCCCCCTCACGCTCTCTCCCTCCATCTCTCTCACTCTACCTCTCTCGCTGCCTCACTCTCACTCCCCCTCTCGCTCTCTCTCCCTCTATCTCTCTAACTCACCTCTCTCGCTGCCTCACTCACACTCCCCCTCTCGCACTCTCTCCCTCCATCTCTCTCACTCTACCTCTCTCGCTGCCTCACTCTCACTCCCCCTCTCGCCCTCTCTCACCCCCTCTTTTTTCTTCATTTTTAACCCTCCCTGAGTGCCTTTTCGTCTTTGTAAGAAATAATAAAGTTATGAAGCTAAGACGTGTATTACTGTGTTAGAGCCACAAGTGGAATGTCTCCTTGATCCTGCGATTGGTTGACCGAACTACCCATGTCTATTAATTACGTTCTAATTTCTTTAGATTTTCAATTTATTTACTTTATTTTAACATAAAATAAATGAAACGACAATATAAAAAATTATAAAAAAAAATTAATAAATAAATGAAAGGTGAAAGTAAAGTTCAATTGTTTCTAATCTCAGTTATTTATTTTTAATAATATAATTTATAATTTCAGTTTTTTTCTTTTTATTTAAAACAGCCTTTTCCTTTGTTTTTTCTTTTTTTTTAAGTAACTGGATATATTTCTTTGAATCATATTAATTTTTCCTTCTTCCTATTGCTGTTGAATATAAGTTAATCTTTTTTTTTATTTTTTGAAATAAAAACAACAATTTTTTCTTCTGTTTTTTTTGGGGTTAACACCAATTTATGTTTATGTTAAAAATAACAAAGTATAAAAATGAAGTACGGAAAGTGAAATTTTTTCAGTTTTGTTTTTCAATCCAATACTCTCACCCTCTCTCATTCATAACGCAATAACCCCTTCTCTCTCACTATTTCTTTCTCAGACACGCTCTCTCTCAATCTGTCATACTCTCTCTCACTTTCTTGTCACTCTCTCACTCTTTTGCTCACCCTCTCTCATCTCTCTCGCTCCACCTCTCTTCACTCTTTCTCTCTCAGCCACTCTATCATTCAGTCACTCTCTCTCGCTCCCTGGCTCTAACTTTCCTGTCATTCTCTCTAACTCTCCCTCTCACTCACACTCCCACTATTTGGCTCCCCATCTCTCATTCTCTGTCGCTCGCCCCTCTCTCACTCTCCATCGTTCTCCCTATCTCTCAGTCTTTCTCTCTCTCTCTCTCTCATATTCCTCTCACTCTCCCTAACTCTCGCCCTCTCTCTCTCTCTCTCTCTCTTCTCTCTCTCTCCTCTTCCTCTCTCTCTTTCTCTCTCTATAACACAGGTCATACTGATACACAAAACCATACATACGCCTGCATAAACTCAAAGACATCCATCCATCAATCCAGGTACACCCATACAACACAACACCTACGCACACACACACACACACACACACACATACATACATACATACAACATACACACACACACACACACACACACACACACACACACACACACATCACACACAACACACACACACACACACACACACACACACACACACACACACACACATACACATACACAACACCACACACACCACACACACACACACACACAACACAACACACACACACACTACACCACACACACACACACTACACACACACACACAACATCTACACACACACACACACACACACAACACCTCACGTTATCACACATCGTACACCACAACACTTATACACACACAACATTATCTCATTTCTAAAACCCCTACGTCAACATACTCCACTAAGATATCGTATCAAACATTTTTTTCACACACATCCAATTCACACAGGCTTAATCACAGCACAGACATACTATCATTTGCTAAAACAGATCAACATAACACTACATAATCTTATCACAACATTTTACTTTTGCTGTACAGACTTATTCCATTCAATCATTATTCTTTTAAAAATCTTTAAATACTATGTACATCTCGTCATCCAATCAAAGTTATTAAAAACATATAATTTCAAACAACAAATATCAAACTTATCATCAACGTTTGTAGACTATCTTTGCAACATAGTATTTAAGCTTACCATTTTATTTTTATTCAATTTCGAACAAATACTTAAACTTTATCAAATACTTTAGATAAGAATCAGTATTAAAATTTTATTTATATTTTAATATAAATAATATATGATAAATAGGATCTAAATAATAAAATAACAGTGAAAACTATAAAGGAGCTTATCCAATGTATAAACAACAGTAAATAGAGTAAAGTATATGACTACCATAATTAGATTACGGTGGTCCAGAGGTTCCCAAAGTGGGTTCCGCGGAACCCAGGAATTCCTCTTAACGGACTGTCTGGGGTTCTGCAAAAAACATTTAGAAAGAACATTTTTCCAAAAGTTTCTGTTTTAGTGAGTGGGGATTTATTCTGTGTTTCTTGTGAATCATGAAACCAAATAATGTGTATATCTAATTATAAACATAATTAGACGAGAAAAAAAATGATACATACACCTCCAGAGTAGTATGTTAAAACGATAGGAGGTTTTAAAAGAGATAATGATTGATGTAGGTATAAGGTGGGTGTACGTGTGTGATAACGTGAAGGTGTGTGTGTGTATGATGTGTGTGTGTGCGTGTGTGTACGAGTATGTGTGTGTGTGTGTGTGTGTGTGTGTGTATTATGGTATTTCCTCTTTGATTAGGCACCAAAACCTAATTTCTTATTTAATTTTCTTCATGATTACGGTAGTCCAGAGGTTCCTAAAGTGGGTTCCGCGGAACCCAGGGATTCCTCTTAACGGACTGTCTGAGGTTCTGCAAAAAACATTTAGAAAGAACATTTTTCCAAAAGTTTCTGTTTTAGTGGGTATGGATTTATTCTATATTTCTTGTGAATCATGAAACCAAATAATGTGTATATCTAATTATAAACATAAGCAGAAGTGGTCAAAATTTTATTCATATTTAGGATGAATCACTAGACAGTTTTTGGAACTATCTGATTCCCGAGTTTCCTTCTATTGCAAAAATAGTACTTCACACATTGCTGCCACTTCCCACTACCTTCTTATGTGAAACTGGATATTCCCTTTAAACTACCATAAAAACTAAATACCGAAGTGGACTTAATGCTGCTTCTGACTTGAAAATCAAACTCTCTACTATAAAGCCAAAATTGATTACAATAAAAACTCTGTGTTGAAATTGTTAGTAATTCTGTTTTATGTGTTGTGTACTTGTGATAAATATGAAAATTAAAATCTTTTAGTTTTGAATTTTTATTTGAAAAATATACATTGCAGTAATATTACTTTTTAATTGTTTTAAAACATACATACTATTTATAAAAGCATATGAAAATATGTATATTATCACTGTATAAAATCATTAGAATCTGGGGTTCCTGGGAAAGTTACTGAAGCAAAAAGGGTTCCACGTCGAAAAAGGTTTGAGAAACTCTACGGTAGTCCAGTGATGTTGCAACTTTTTGTTTAAGTAATGATTTTTTTTTCTTTTCTAGCTAATAGGAGAACATAACATATTTAGCAACGCGGATGACCTCAATAAAAGTTTATCAAACACAATATTTATTGTTCATAAAAAAACAACATACAATTTTGTATCAAACTATTTTATCAAACTTTATTTCATAAATGATATCTATTTTTAAATCACCACATACATAGAAACTTTTAGGTTTTTTTTAACATCATAAATAAATACATAGAAATTAAAATTATAATTTTAAATTTTCTGAACTACTACTACTGTAGTAGTAGTAGTAGTAGAGTAGGAGACAACTCTTTAGGTTGCAATGGCTGTCCCACAAGGAACACATATAGGCCGAACTTTAGGTCCTTTGTGATACGACACAATGAAGATTGATTCTACATTGGGAGTCCTCAATTTTTGCTAATTAGTAAATTTTGTACTAATTAGTAAGTAATTTAGTAGGTAATTAGTAAACATCAGTAACGGTCTCTTCAAACTTGATACTTCCATTACGAGGGCAATAGCCTCTTCTAAGAGAGTTGACAGCTAGCGGATAGTTTTTTACTTTTTCTTACTGTACTCCTTTGTTTCCCCAAACATCCCTTTCTGGACATTAGTCCTTCCCTGAGCTCTCACTCTTTTAAAATACCACTCTTCCTCCCACTCTTCTCAACCCCTCAACCAGATGTGTCGAGCATCTAGTGTTTCAGTTGGGTTTTTGACTCTGACGAAGGCAGCTTGTTACGGTTGAAAGATCTTAGTCTTCTTTTTCCATTTGATATTGTGGTTTTCTCTTTGATATATATAAATGTGAGATTAAGATTTTCTGCCTACTTTTGTCTTGAATCAGGTTTTTGGATTTATTTTCCAAATCTCCTTATTAGTCCTTTAAATTCTCTAGGAACTAGGTATATTAATTCACCACATGATTTGCTGTCAATTCTTTCAAACGTATTTATTATTTCTGACGTTTCGGTCTTCTTTGACCATCTAAAGGGTAAATTTTTAACACATATAATATCTTGAAAACTATTTAACAATTGTATCAAAACTTAATTATAGGACACAAATAAAATGATAAAAATATAAAGTAAACATCAAAACTGGCAGGTTGTAATTCCTGTTATATTTCCACAGGTGAGCCTTCAGTTTCTTCTGTCCTTGTTAACTGAAGATTCACCTGTGGACGTATAACAGGAATTACACCTGCCAGTTTTGATGTTTACTTTATATTTTTATCATGTTATTTATGCGTTATAATGAAGTTTTAAATAAAATTGTTAAAAAGTTTTCAAGATATTATCAATATGTGTTAAAAAAATCACCCTGTAGTATAGTTTCCCAAAGTGGCGGAATGCTTTGATATCGGAGAGTAATGCAAAAAGGACGCAGGGATTCTTTTTCCATAAATTGAAAATGTTCATGCAATTAATTTTAAAATTTAAGTAAAAACACGACATTTCTAGTAAAAAGTTTCTTAAAAATATTTGTTTGATAATTCATTATTAATGTTAAAAGTATATTCTCACTAAGTTTCTTTTATGTGTATAAGGCATCAATAGCATAAATATGCTAGAAAACAATACATCTGTTGGATCTACATAAATATTCGGTTAGTAATTATTTTGAATTTAATTATTAAAATATTACTCATTTGGTTATTTGTCTAGAAATCTGCATTAGTATTCTAAGGGTGTTGTAGTTATAGTTTATGGTACCCAAGGGAGCGGTCACTCGAAAAAATTTGGGAAACACTGCTGTAGATGGTCAAAGAAGACCGAAACGGCGGAAATAATAAATACGTTTAAAAAATGGACAGAAAATCATATGGTGATTTAATATACCTAGTTCCTAGAGAATTTAAAAGACTAATAAGATATTTGGAAAAGAAATCCAAAAAAATAATCAAGACAAAAGTAGGCAGAAAATTTAATCTCACATGCATAAACAAAGGACTGCTCCCCAAATATACGAATATATATTGTACAAGTCATTGATAATGAAGAAATAAATAAAATAAATGACTAATAAAGTATGTACTAGTTGGCAGAGGCAAAGCTCATTGCTGTGGGGATAGAGGAGGCAACAAGAAAGCAATGTTGCATCAGCTGAAATAAGCTTGAGAAGCAGGGAAGTGAAAGCGAAGCGGAATGAACAAGAGAGGCCATTGCTCTGGTACTCGTGTCTGCGCAAATCTGCAGTAAACACTGCGCACATTAGGCTACTTCTGCCAGCTGTCTGTCATCAGCCAAAAGTGTCCTTTGTGTTTATTAAAAAAAAAAAACTTGTAGTAAACACTATAAATAAAATATATTAACATAAAAACATATACATCAAACACAGTGAGAAATCAGAAAAGAGACTAAGATCATTCAAGCGTAACAAGTAGTCTTTGTTAGAGAGTCAAATCTCAAGTGTGTGAAAACTGAAATGAGTCAAAAGTCAGTTGAGATTTGACTCTGATGAAGATGCACTTATTGTCTTTCATCAGAGTCAAATCATGAGTTTGTGAAAACTGAAATGAGTCAAAAGTCAGTTGAGATTTGACTCTGATGAAGATGCACTTATTGTCTTTCATCAAGTCAAATAAATGTGTGTGAATATACTGAAATACTTAAAACTAAAGATAAGGAACAACTAAAGAGTCACAAAGTATTGAATTGACTCCCCTGATGAAATGCACTTATTTCTTTAAGGACATCATCCTAAAGGTAAAATCTAAAAGCAAATCATGAGTGAAACTGAGAATTAGTCAAAAGCCAGAGATTTGACCCTGGATGAAGATGCACTTATAACTATTAACATCGAGTAATGTCTCGAAGTTAAAGATGACATGAGAATAGATTGAATATGTTTAGGATTTGTACTCTGAAGAATAAGAAGACGTTATGGGATGTTCTTAGTCATAGATCATAATGTCAAGTTTTTTAAAACTAATTATCGGTAAAGTCAGTTTTCAGTTAATCTAAAACTCAGCAACGTTTTCGTCTTTATTCCAAGAATCTGCTAAAGGTTTAAGAAAACTGAAATTGGCATTAAATCTTAATTTGACCTGAAATGACCGACGATAAACTTTGTTTCTTTCTATTCCACGTCCAAAAAATTTTTCAATATATTAAATACTTATAAACTAAACGAAAGAACAACTAAACAGGCATATCATCAAAATTGATAATAGCACTAGCCCCTGATAATAAATATTTTAGTGAAGTGACATCATTCCTAAAGGAAATACATCTATACAACAAAATATGAGGAACTAGAGAATTAAACAAAACCAGACAGTATTGATGCCCTGGTATGCGATGCACTTATCAACTATAAAAAATACGGAATGCCTCTTCGGAAGCTCTAAAGGATGACATGAGAATTAGACTTGGGAATTTGTTTGAGGATTTGTACCCTGGAAGAATCAATGAAACGGAGGTCATGGGATGTATATGTACAGATACATAGATATATATGTATATTTTTTTCAAAACTAAAGTTTATCGGTATTCGGTCAGTTCTTCAGGTTCAAATTAAACTCTCAATGCCAACGTTTCCGTTTTTATTTACCATAGAACTTCTGGCTATGAAAAAGGTTTCAAACAAAAACCGAAACGTTGGCATTTAGAATTTAATTTGAACCTGAAGAACTAACCGAGCCCCGATAAACTTTTGTTTTGTTTCTATTCCACGGTCGATACTTTTATCAATATATATAATTATATGATATAATTAAAAAACATTTTCTTCTAGCGGCATAAACTTTCATTCCTGCCATTATTATCGCCTTACAAGATTTTTGTTACCTCTAATAACTGCGTTATTAAATTTTTGCAATTCACCCCACGTGCAGATTTGTTTCTTATAGTGGGTTTTTTGGCTTCCCCAAGTTTCTAAGCCTGCGTATGAATAATCACCGGTCGTACGTTAGTAAACGCAGTGACCTTCCCGTTTCTACTCATACTACTTCTCACGGACTCAGTTTCAATGACTGTTTCCGTGTACAGGAACTAAGGCATATAATTGAAACTAATTCTAAAGTCCCTCTCAGAGCTTCAGAAGACGCGCTCATCAGTGTTCTGGGAAGCAGATCTGTTCCAGGTCTTAACCTGAATCATTGATTAGTCCTTTTATTTATTTTAGTTTCTTTATTTACCTTTTGTTTATTTACTTATTTTTAATGTTAGTGGAGTCTTTTACAAAGTGTTAAATGTTTTCATTCGTTTATTATTTATTTTGCTTTTATTACTTTTATCTATCCTTGTCTCTCCTTCCTTCATAACTTGGCTACTCTATTGCAGGTCTTCTTCAAGGCCACCAGCCAGTTATTGCCTCCATTCAGAGTGACTCACTTCTATCTTCCTGATGACGAGGCCATAGAAATTTGGTAGTGAGTATCTGTTTCATTTCTGTCTCTTCTTTTTTCTGAATATAGTTCATTTCGTTGAATTGTTTCATTTAATTGATTAAATTTTATGATATATAGCATTGTTCCTAAGTAGTGTGTGTGTGTGTGTGTGTATGTGTGTGTGTTGTAGCGTGTCTGTCTGTGTGGTGTATATACAAATTATAACAGCTACAACCACCAAATATTATTTTTAGTGTTATTTCTCAGATGAAACAAAAAGTTTAGAAATTCACTTCTTTTAGAGACACTTGATATAAAAAAATATCAGTTTTTTTTTCATTTTTTTAAAATCTGTCTACAACGATTTTCATTAAAATCCCTTTGAGTCTGGTTTTTCAGTTGACATTTTATTTTTTCGCTGAAGAAATTCGCACAGAAATCTTCTTCCGAAACAAAAGTCCAGAAATTTTATCTTTAATGTTGATAAACTAACCTTTAAATGACTGTTGTTTAAATTAATAGTGACATTTAAAAAAAAAACAGTAAAAAAACAGGCATTAATATGAATTAGATCTGTATATATATCGAGGAATCAGGATAGCATGGCGGATCCTGCCATCCAGCGGGATTCTTCATCTCCTGATGACGACGATCGTCGAAATATAAAAGTGAGTGATTCCTGAGTTTATCTCTGTGCTATCTTCGTTTTTATTTTGTTAGTATTTAAAAGTCCGCTGGACCGTTTCAATAATTAATATATATATATATATATATATATATATATATAAAGACAGAGATAGAGAGAGAGAGAGAGAGAGAGAGAGAGAGAGAGAGAGAGAGAGAGACACTCTTTTCGCCTTCTCTTCTGATCGCATATTTTTGTTGCCTGACTCTTGTAAGAAGACCTTTGCTCGTCTGTCCAATATTAAGTCGTTTTGTGCCTTGTTCATGCATTTAAGAAACAATAACATTTTATTAATTGGAATGAAGGAAATGAATTAGTATTTATATCTTCGGAAAGAAGAAGAAATACTGTGAAAAGTGCACTCATAAAGAACTTTTGTGAGAAATTAATGAACAATAGCCTAGGACTTTATAAATTAGACGAAGTATTGATTAGTGGAATAATTAAACAGATGAAGACTTCTTCAATTATAGGATCATTAAACACATTCAGGGTTACCAACAATTCTAGAGACTTTAATCAAGCAGGTTAAGAAGTATTTATAATTTTTTCGTTCATTTGCTCTCTGACGATGTAACCAGTAAAAAAGCTACTTTGTACCCCCAGTAACGTCAACACACTAAACAATATTTCATGAAAACCTGTATTTTTCATCAATTAAAAGGAATATTTATTATATTCATTGGAAAGGGAAACAATGATTTGACTTGCAAAGTTCCCTCGTCGAGGATGAGATATTTAAAACTGACTTATGATTTCAGTTTTTATTTAAATTTATACGGTCTGTTGTCACCAGAATATTGGGTTTAAAATGAATTCATTTATCTCAAAAACTCACCGTCAAATAAGCAGTCAGGAAATGTAGTATATAGACGGTTCAATTGTTAAATCAACCAAAACGCCTTTTTATATTAATTTATTTCTTTTTTTGTCATTTATCTGTCTGATTATGTTTAAATATGGGTAAATTACCAATCAATAGATTAAAATACGCATCAAGAGTAAAAATAGATCAAGAATTGATGTATTTTAAGTTTTCTAAATAAAATATTAAAAAAAAAAAACTTTGTAGTTGTTGCAGATTTTTGTAAATAAATGACTGAACATCGATTGAATACGCTTTCAGATGGTTATATTTTGTAAAGGCTTGTTATTACACGAGACTTGAAAACTGTGTAGTCTAGCCTACTTTACTTTTTCAATAGACAAAGCTGATATGAAATAGCTCCTTCAAATATTCCTTTGAATATATAATGTTTCGATAGAAGGGTAAAAAGCTAATGAAATGGTTTCCACGTATAGAAATTTCATTGTATAAACAACGCTTTTCGAACATTTAGTGTTCTGCTTCAGGCATGAACTAAAAAAATACAATATGATCAGAGAGTTATCTATAGTACAAAGTAAATATAGTACAAAATAAAAATAATATAAAATAAAATATGGAAGAAAGTACGAACCTATGGGTTTGTGTCCTGTGGTACAACTGACTGGGAATAGGATGGACGTGGGTGAGGGTATGGAGTGTACATCTGTTTTATATTAGAAGGCAGAACATAGTGTTAATGAGATTTATGATTTTAATTTTGATAGCGTAATAATTTAGTTAAAAAATAAGATGAGAAAATAAGAAAAAATCATTTGAAAGTACTTTGTATCAAACATGATTAGTCACCTCTTACTGCTAAAATAAAAGTTTAACACATACTGTTCCGGCTGGATAGTTGAAGGTTAGATATTTGTTTCTGACCTCTTGACCGTTTCAGTTGCAACATATTTCAATCTTCTTCAGTTATCTTCAGTCTGAAGATAAGTGATGAAGATTGAAACATGTTGCAATCGAAACTGTCAAGAGGTCAGCTTTAAAAAAAAAAAAAAAATTGAACCTTTAACTATCCAGCGAGAAAATTCATAGTACATTTTGAACAAAATCTCTCCAGTTTAACTTTAGCATGAGGGAAATAAATAATTCTTTTGAGTCTCAACGTGAAGAAGTTGGAGTCTAGTGTTAATAAACTTTTATCAAGAGAGGACTAGGCAACTTCTACATTTTCTCTTTCGTCTTCACAGCCTAGAGGAATAAATAGAGAAACAAAGAGAAAAATAGAGGATCCAGAAGTCGGTAATAAATTCTAACCTATATTCAAATAAAAAAAATGTAAATGATTCAAAGAGTTCCCTATCATTCTGCATAATGTTTTTTTGCCAATATTCTTAAGTTATGTAGGAAGTGACAAGGTCCCTTTCAAGAGTTGCCAAACCAACCGACACCAGCGAATATATCGACGCACTACAGGACACGTCGTAACTAGCAGTTCCAGAGCAGAGGTCTTCTACTGCTTGATTACTGTACTACTATAACTTAGACTCTCGGTAATTCATGTCAGGTATTACGTTCGTCTGTATAGTAATGAATACGTATTCCTGGTCTTGAGGTCTTCTTAGTCATAGTTTTCAATGTTTTTAGTAAGGAGTTGAAAAAATGGTCAGTGGATGAAGTAATTGTTCAGTGAGATTGAGGAAGGTTGGTGACAGGATTGAGAACTTGTACAAGGTGTTTTAGTTGAGTAGGTAGTTTGTTATCTTCATTGGTATTATTATTATTATTTGAGTGTGACTATAGCACTGCGTCTTAAAAAAAAAAAACTATTGTACTTCCCCTCTTCTATACTAAAGTACAGAAAGCTGTTAGCTTCAACGCCTCCAAGAAGCTCAGCACTTTTGCTAGTTCCAGCGGTAAAAGTTTTTCTATCGTGAGTTGAGTGTCCCGAAGCACCTGCCTCTCTGCAGTAAAGTTGCCTTACAGTCAGTCAGCAGGTGCAACAGTGTTTCTTCCTCTTTGCAGAATCTGCACAAACCATCATTGATAATGTAATTCAGGCTCCCTATGTTTTGGGAGAAAGTAACATCCTTTCATCTTTTTCGGGTCCTGAGCTGCACTTTTGGGAGGCTGGCTCCCTTGATAATGTCCATTCAGACTCCCTATGTTTCAGGAGAAAGTAACTTTCTTTCTCTTTCTTCGGGACAGTCTTCTTCGAGTCCTTGGGTGCACTTGTAGGAGGTTGGTTCACACTAGTTAGCGCTTTTGAACACTCTGCACTTCCGGAGTATGGTCTCCAGACTTCTTTCTCCTTACAGGGGAAAATCCCTGAAGCCCTATCGGTGGTATTTTGTCCGCTCCGACAGACCACCGCATACCGGAGTAAGGCTATTTACTCAAGGGGGTCGCCTGGTGGCCTTGAGGCTCCGTTCATAATACAGAAACCCCTGTATCATCCATCCTTCGGCACGGATCGCATAACACCTTAGATAGGGGCTGGGATAAAAGGAGGGGATTTGGGGATTAGGAAGGATGGGAAACGAAGGTGGTCAGGCCAGGCCCTGATCACCTTCTCCTCCTCGTTTGTTTTTCCCTGCATGTAGCAGGTTAACAGAGTCGGAGTTGACTGTTAGAGGCTATTAGAGGCGCTTAATCACTCCATTACTACTCCTCATTAGTATGAGGTAAGTTTATTACTTAGTAAGTCGGGTGATGTAACTATCTATGGATTCCATTTTCAAATTGTGGTGAATATCCACAAACGATACTAATGGTGTTCGGAACCAAACGAAATACTAATGAACTTAGAAAAACATTATTTCAGTTGGTATGTATCCAACAAATTATATATGCATAATATATTTATATTTAAAACTTACAGAATGAGTTACTTTGTTGCATTCACTCAATTTTTGGATGAATGTCATTAATAAAAGTCTGTAGACAGAAAAATTTTTATTAAATATAACGTATTTCGAACATGAAGTGTTCTTCTTCAGGTTGTATTTAGAATAAAAAAAACCATATGAAATCGCATACAGTTAAAATAATTAGAAATATACAGAAGTAAGATGGTTGTAGTGGCTGAATTATACAAAATCAATAAAATTCCTATTACTGCAGTAGATTTCTTATTCTCATAACTCTAAATGTTTACAGGTTCTTGTTTTTTTTTTTGCATTTCAGATCTAACTTGAAACCAAACACTATGTGTTCGAAATGTTTGGTTTTTTTTAAAGAAATATTCCTTTATGGAAAAAAGAAAAACCAAAATATATAAAGAACTAACAAAATTCAGTTCGATATTTCGACAATTGCCGTTATCAAGAAGCGAAGAGTCCCCCAGGGAGGCAGGGTGGTAAACAAACAAACAAGGTATCGTTCATGTGAGCCCTTATCACAGAGAGACAGACAAGTTGCATGACTGAAACTCCATTAATATTTTCTTATACATATATATATATATATATATATATATATAAAAAGATTTCACATAAACACGTGAAACAACAATCAATGATCAAACCACAATAAGAAATGGGAAAACAAGACTAAGATCTTTCAACCGTAACAAGCGGTCTCGTCAGAGTTGGGTTTTTGACTCTGACGAAGACCGCTTGTTACGGTTGAAAGATCTTAGTCTTGTTTTCCCATTTCTTATTGTGGTTTGATCATTAATATATATATATATATATATATATATATATATATATATATATATATAAGTAATATAAAAATAAATATATATATATATAAAGATTTCACATAAACACGTGAAATAACAATCAATGATCAAACCACAATAAGAAAATGGGAAAACAAGACTAAGATCTTTCAACCGTAACAAGCGATCTTCGTCAGAGTCAAAAACCAAACTGAAACACTAGATGCAGAGAACATCTGGTGAGGGGTTGAGACAGGAAACTTCCCTCCCACTCTTCTCAACCCCTGACCAGATGTTCTCTGCAGCTAGTGTTTCAGTTGGGTTTTTGACTCTGACGAAGACCTCTTGTTACGGTTGAAAGATCTTAGTCTTGTTTTCCCATTTTTTTATTGTGGTTTGATCATATATATATCAATTGATCATATATATATATAAATATATAGATATATATATATATAATATTGATTAATTATAATAACATATATAAAAATAATATATATATATATAGGATTAGTGTAAACTCTTCTTCAATTTTGAAATCGTATATAAATATCAACATTATCTTTTAAAAAAAATTCCTTTTCTAAATCACGTTGACAATCGAACAGGGTTTTCTCCATTTATGTGGGGGAAAAACCACATAAATTATAGCTTCCAAGAATATGAGTTCTATTTTAAACGTCTGGAGATTATTCCATTGCCCGGATAACACTTAATATATTTAACAGGAAAAATTTTTGAGGGAAATCACTCTAGAATAAGAACAAAAGAAATTTGATGGAAAATACAATTACCTATACCATGCAATTTAAATCAAAAGTATTTTGAAGGCCAGCTTCCTGTTCTATCTCAGAGATAAAATATAAAATATCTTTCATACTAAATGGTGAACTGAGGTGCTATCTGATATTAAATTCTGTTTTTGAGATATTATTATGCATCTATTTATATTAGTATATTTTGGGAACAGACTTTCATTTAGACATGTTTTATTAAAAAAACATGAAAATTGGCATATTTTTAAATAAAACATATATATATATATGTATGTATAAAAAGATTTCACATAAACACGTGAAATAAGAATCAATGATCAAACCACAATAAGAAATGGGAAAACAAGACTAAGATCTTTCAACCGTAACAAGCGGTCTTCGTCAGAGTCAAAAACCCAACTTCAGTTGGGTTGAAAGATCTTAGTCTTGTTTCCCATTTCTTATTGTGGTTTGATCATTGATATGTATGTATATACTTCAAAAACAAAATGTGGTCAAATGTGACAAATAGAATGAACATAGCAAAGACCCACTTTTCAATATTTCGATCGTTATGGTGGTCGTTCTCAGAAGAAAAAGTGAATTGACGGAGGTATGGCAGTCAAATATATTATATATATATATATATATATATATAATCATCTCCAGATGCTACGCAGGGGTACTTATACCTGATGACGATTCATGTCAAAATATAGTACTGAATCTTTTATGCATATGTAAATGTTTTTCTTTGTTTGCTATTGCGTTATACACACACACACATATATATATGATCAAACATTACATAGTATAGAAATCACTATTTGATTACGTTGGAAATCTAATCGTGTATTGGTAATCAAATAGTTATCACTATACTTATGAAATAATTGTAAAAGCAATAGAATAATTATAATAATATCTTTATGTCATTTAAAAAAATTCATAGTCGAAATAACTGATTATAGTTGTAATAGTAGTGCTAATTGTAAATCAATCATGTTGTAGCCCTGAAGATGGCATAAATATATGTTGAAACGTCGGCGAAAGGACTAGTTTAAAATCATTAGACCTCAACCCTCAAAAAAAAAAAATTACATCATAAATATTGGGTCAAGAATGCAAATCATTATGTATATATATATATATATATATATATATCAAACAAAAGGAAATTAGTTTTACCTTGGAAAGTGTTCTAATGGTTATTTAAGTTATATGAGAATTAATTGGTTATAGGTACGAAGAACACTACTTTGTTATGGTGATCTATCATTTTAACAAACTTGTTTAAGATGGCCAATGTGTGGTTGAAAGCTTAAGATAAAGGTAACAAGTTTTTATTCATTTTAAGTAGTTGTGTTATGTTTACTAAACTCTGAATATTGTTTATGTTTCATCTCTGGTTAAGTTATTGTGAAAATTGCCGCAAGCACAAAGAAAAATAGTAAGAAAATTTGAAAACAGTCAGCAGAAAAGTCGTAAATGCAGAGGCAGCTGGTTATTTCAATTCAACATATCTAAGAGAAGATTTCCTGCCTAGCTTTATTCAGAAAAACCTCTCAGCATAACTTTAATTCCTTTTCATATCGAGCTCGTGTTGAAATTTACTCGTAATTTATTTGCATTGAAATTAATATGAAAATATATAATCCCTTCCATTTCCTAAATGCCTGTTTATAAGATTATTTTCTAAACAGGAAAAGTAAAATTAGAAAAAATAAACAATACTGTTCATGTAATATGAATGAAAAATTGCATGCAAAAAATAATTTTGCAGTTAGTTGGGTTTTTGACTGTAAAGAAGACCGCTTGTTACGGTTGAAAGATCTTAGTATTTTTCCTCATCTCATTTGCATATAATTCCTTTTTTTTCGTGGTTTGATCATTCATTGTTATTTCACGTGTTTATGTTATATTATATATATATATATATATATATATATATATATATATATATATTGGTTTTTACTTTGTTTGCCCTCTGCTCACATACATTCGAGGGCCTCAGACCATTTATTTCTGCTGTTTTCTTTTTTCCATTGTACTTTAAGCCTCATTGATTGCATCACGTGTTTATTCATTGTGATTTTTCTACATATATATATATATATTCGTTTAAGTGATGACCAATAGGAGAGTAGAATTTGTAGGTCCATCCGTGTGGTCCCAGTTACCCGCTGCCCAGCGAAGCCTCCGTTATTCCGCCAATGGGTATAGAGGTTGTACAGTTCCTCTGTGAAATTAGATTATTGGTAGAAAACATTAGCCTCACTTTGTAGTGAACTCCTGTTCCCTTCCTATTTTTGATTTTTGTGGTGGTTGGGTGTTGGTTTTGTTGGTTTTTGTTTTGTTGGTGTTTATTTTGCAATATATGAATTGCAGTATAAATTGCGAAGTATATATATATATATATATATATATATATATATATATATATAAATATATGGATTAATTTACCACAATGAAAACAATTTTTTTAAAACAATGCTCTAAGGCCTTTCGTTAACACATCTTCGGAGAGCAAGTGAACTAAAAAAACAATAAATACTTGTTAACTTGGCCGATTGAAATTTCCAGAATTGATGGCAACCCTGAATGTGTTTAATAATGAAGTCTTCATCTGTTTAATTATCCATTAATCAAAAACTTCATCTAATTTGTAGAGTCCTAGGCTATTGTTCATCAACCTCTCATAAAAGTTCTTTATGAGCGCACTTTCTACGATATTTCTTCTTCTTTCTGAAGACACGTATATTAATTCATTTGCTTCTTTCCAGTTAATCACATGATTACTGTTTCTTATGTGCATGAACAAGGCATTCTTTCCGTCCTCTCTTCTGATGGAATATTTGTGCTGTTTTATCCTTGTAAGAAGACCTTTGCTCGTCTGTCCAATGTAAGACATTTCACAGTCAGTACATGGTATCCTGTATACACAACAGTCCTTTCTTTTTGGCTTATTATTAACAAGTCTGTTAAACAAGTTACCATCATTACTGAACACAACAGAAACGTCCAATCTTTTCATAAATGAAGGCATATCTTTCAAACAAGGACTGTATTGAATGACTAACAAATTCCTTCTTGTGAACTGTTAGTCATTTTATTATTCCTTCGACAATATCATAAAAAAGGTGAAACAATCCATGATATTAAAAAATGAAGAACAGTTCACAAGAAGGAATTTGTTAGTCATTCAATACAGTCCTTGTTTGAAAGATATGCCTTCATTTATGAAAAGATTGGACGTTTCTGTTGTGTTCAGTCTTTCATAAAATTCCTTTCATAAAATGAAAGGTCCGTGTGGACAATAAAAACTTTAACAAATAGGAAAGAACACAGAAAGTCACTACAGAACTCACTTCTATATTTCGACATCTGTCGTCATCAGGAAGAAATGCACAGTACTCGCGTTGAGAAGCAAACTGCTACTCAACAGCAGTAGTAGCAGTATCCTTCTCAACGCGAGTACTTCGCACTTCTTCCTTCCGGATGTTGAAATATCGAAGTGAGTTCTGTAGTGACTTTCTGTGTTCTTTCCTATTTGTTAAGGTTTATATATATATATATTTTGTTAAATTTGCAGCAGCTTCTGCACTCACTAACTTTAAGCTGGTGGCCTCGATCCTTCGGGCGATTTTTCTTTCTTCTGGCTGCAGTTGCCACAGCATCTGTCCTAGAGACATCTTCAATATTACACGAGCTTTCGACCATAGGAACATTGGTC
>JAPFBL010001222.1:0-35885 GCA_026182355.1 Hermatobates lingyangjiaoensis | reverse complement strand
AATGTAAATTTAATTTCTTAGTAACCAAATTCTTACTTCTGTAAGTTATATTGTTTTATTTATCTCTAAATACTTCAGCTTATAATATTCATAAGTTGTAACAATTCATTTTCATATTGTTTATATGTTGAATGTTGATATGTGATTTCTTATTATCCTTTGTTTGTAGGCCTATGAAAAAGGTTTTAAAATAAAACCGAAACGTCGGCAATGAGAGTTTGATTTCTGAATCTAGAAAATTTGACCGAATCCCGATTAGATAACATACTTATATAGTTATAATAATTATTGTATTTTAATGTCTATCTTCATTAGCCGTAAAGAGGTTTGTCCAACACTATTGCTTTCAAACAATTCACTATCTCTGTCTTAGCAACTATTTTCTCTTCTGGTAGAAGAGCATTTTTTGTAAGATGCTAATGACAGCTTGGATGGGTGGATTTTATTTGAAATCTAACAATCAAATGTGAACTAAGAGATCTCACAACTAAATTACTGCCGGACAAACTTCTAGATTCCAGAAATTTCCAGTTTTGTAGTAAACACTGATTGTCTACCGGCTTTTGCAATCATAAAAGTAGACGATCTGTTTAACCGCATTTACAGAACTCCTAAAAAAGAATAAATTATACAAATCATCTGTAATATTAATATTTATACCAACTGTGACCCTTTAATTTGCATTTTAAGTATATGCAAATTGTTAGTACTACAGAGATGGGTAAACATTATCTTTATAAATAAAATAATGATTTTGTCTGTACATTGCTTAGAACTGACTCATTTCAAGTTTTCTTTACGTTTCATACATTGGAGAAACCGAATCCACCCTTAGAAAAATTTCTGTCGGTTTGTCGGTTTGTCGGTTTGTCGGTTTGTCGGTTTGTCGGTTTGTCCGCAAAACTTTGTCACAGGTAAACTCTGCTACCATAAGACATATAAAGCTGAAACTTTTACAGTAGATTTTTGTAGGTCTAACTTAAAATATAGGCTATGAATTGATTGGAAATTCAACGTAGAAGTGAAGTTATGGACGTTTAACGCAAAAATGTTTGTCACAAGTAAACTCAGCCACCATAAGACATAGCGAGCTGAAACATTGACACTGGATTTGTGTGTGCCTAACTTAAAATATGGGCTCTAAATAGATTATTAATTCAGTACAGAAGCGAAGTTATGGGGCTTTTAGCTGTATTTTCCTAACTTCACAGACAAGTTTGTTTTGAAAATACACAGGTGTGGCAAGTAGGTATTGTTAGTTGATTTTAATTTCAATTGAGCATATGAATATATTGCGTATTTGACATCATTTAAATGGTGTTTCACAGAGTTAAGGATGTACTATCTATTGAGAATAAATGTTTTGTAAACGAGCAATTCTCAGCCCTTAATATGAACAGGCATAAGAAATCAACAAACAAGTTCTTACGCTATATGAAGCCGAGGAAAGAACTTACAAGTCAGTAAAGAGATTGGATTAGTGATGAAGAAGCAGTTCATTATCTAATTGAATTTCTTGACTCTGAATTTATTTCTCCTGGACTGCCTGCTCATGAGTAAAAACTGAAAGTAGTAGCACCAATGATGCTGCAATTTATAGCAGTAACAAATTTCATGTTACGAAACATGATTGCCCCAAAAACTGTGCAACGGGACACGACTCAGAGTTCGTGCTCTACACAGATATGCCATAGAGGCGGACATAATGACTGGATGTGGTATTGGGGAGTCTGTGTGTATACTTCACATACCATTGATTCCGAGCCACTGTCTGTTTACGTTGAAATGATTGCAAAGTCCGGTCAGAGTCTATTTCGCAATGACGTTAACTAAGTCGCAAAGGGAGACTTCATCTAACGCAGGAATACAAGGTAGCAAAACCAAGTTTTTCTCACATGGTCAAATGTAGTTTACATGCTCAACGGTCAGAGGTTTCAACTCTTTCTTCTACCATGAACCTGAAGGACAGACAGCTAATGTAGTGTATTAGCTGGAGGCATTTGTTTAACACTGTACTAATAATGGTATTTTCTACTATTCTATAATTTCTAATGACATTTTGAAATACCAAAAATGACGGAACTTCTGATTCCTCAGTGGTATAGCCAAAAGGCATAGGCACACGGCAATAAAACAAAACAGGAACTTCTGATTCCGTCAAAGACGGGTACGTTTGCTATGTATTATATATAACTGTCAACTTTTTTTTAATTTAATATTTGCTTAATAAATACACTGGTAATAATGTAAGGTATGGGACCAGAGTAGCCCAGTGGCTTGCGTGATCGCCGATGACAGTAGTGCAAATGTATTATAAATAAATGTAACAAACAAATATTTTTTTGAATTTAAAATGTGGATAATATAAAAGATGGTAATAAAGTAAAGGGATCTAGCCAGGGTAGCCAGTAGCTTGCTTGCTCGCCGATGAGAGTAGTGCAAATGTATTATAAATAAATACAACAAAAATATTTTTTTTTAATTTAATATTTGCGTAATATAAACACTGGTAATAAAGTAAGGTATGGAACCAGAGTAGCCCAGTGGCTTGCGTGCTAGCTTTTGACTGGGAGCACGTTAATTAGAACTAACTCATTTCAAGGTTTCTTTACGTTTCATAGTTCAGAGTAGCCACATGTACCCTTAGAATAATTTCTGTCTGTCGGTTTGTCCACAAAATATTGCTACCATAAGACATATAAAGCTGAAACATTGATTGTAGATTTGTGTATGTCTAACTTGAAATCTAATCTTTGTATACAGAGGCATTTGTTTAGCAGTGTACTAATAATGGTATTTTCTACTATTCTAAAACTTCTAATTGTAGTATTAGTATAATACTATAATTTATATTTTGGAATACCAAGTATAATAGAATTTTTGATTCCGTCAAAGACGGGTACGTTTGCTAGTATTATTATAAAAGTTCTTCATATCTCCTGAGTCGGTGTTCTAGTTGGCCGACGGTTAGCTACCATGATGCACTTGTAAGTCCACAGGTTAGGTTCGTTTGCAGTGACAGTCCCGCGAGAGAACACACATAGGACGAACATTGGCTCTTTGTCAAACCGCAGAATGAACATACTATGTTGGGAGTCCTAACATTTTGCCTAACTCAGTGTATACTCAAGTGTATTTCGAGTAAGGATCTTTAACGAATACCTGACATCGCAAGGGCTCAGAACCAACAGCTTAACATCCTCTTTGAGGGAAGCAATGTTCAGATTTATTCATCTCCCACATGAATATATGAAGGGCCAGAGTGGGTATCGAACCTCGGTTCTACCACTCCAAATGCTTGCACTTTGCCACTGGGCTGCCCTGGCACCCTTGAAGACACACAACTCGCAAACTGCTCTGGCAGTTTAACAAAAATTCACGAGGTATGACGAATTTTTATAATAATGTATTTTTTTACATTTTAAGTGTTCAGGTGGTACTTATTTGTTGATTATAACTATTATTCTAAGACAAAATAACAATTATTAGTTTAATTCAATCGTAAAACTCTCAATGTTTAACGCATTTGAGCAAAGAATATTCATTGATAATCAGCATCACCAGGTAACAATCAAAAGATATTATTTAGATATAAAACGTTAAAGAAAATTATAAACTTATTTAATCCTATAAAGGATTAATTCCGCAATAAATCTAAGAACCTTTTTGTGTTAGTGAAATTTCTCTCTCATAATTAATGAAAGAAAAACTTATAAATCCCTTTAACATTTTACATTAAATCCTTTCGAATAAGGTTAATATCCATAAAATTTAATACATTTTAATAGGAAAGTTTATTTTCTAGATCGTTTCTAGTTGACCTTGTTTTTCATCTTTAATAGTAATTGTATTTCATTAGTGATCAAACATGGAAAATGGCTTGAAAAGTTCTTAAAGTAATTTAAGTATTGGGTGATACAGCATGTGAGTTTTATAAAAAAAAAAAATAGCAGATATCTAGCATACTTTAGGTTAGGTTGCAGGGGCAGTAAGACAAGAGAACAAACAAGACGAAAGATTAGCATTAGTGTGATACCACACAATCGACAATCTACATTGCGAGTTCTAAATGTTGCCTAATTCAAGTGTATTTAGAGTAGGATTCTTTAACGAGTACCTGACAAGGTACAGACTAGGGGGGACCTTTTGGCTTAACATTCTCACTGAGGGACGACGTGATCAGATTTTTTCACCTCCCGTATGATAAATAGAGGACTAGAGTGGGTATCGAACCCTGAATCTACCAGTCCTAAGGCGATCACGTTGCCACTAGTCTAACCTGCTTCCAATATTCTAAAGCTTGAAGAAATTCGACACAAATTATAAACTGACTAACCCTTATTAATATTATGAGGGAGGGTGTTTGACATATAATAAATTATATAAATATTGTATTTTATATATAATTTATTATATATATATATATTTATATACTAATATATATATATATATATATATATATATAATATATATTATATATATTATATACGGTACTGTTTTCTTGACCACAAAATCTTAACAAACACTTTTTCTTCTTCTCGGAGTTTGGTCAGGGAAACCTGACCAAATATATTGAACCCTGACCAAACTCCGAGAAAAAGAAAAAGTGTTTGTTATATATATATATATATATACTAATAAATTCTCGATCGTGTGACAGATATACAACTAAAGAAAAGTTTTTTAGTTTATATATATATATATATATATATATATATATATATACGGGTCGCTGTTTTCTTGACCACAAAATATTAACTATCAGTTAATAATAAGTATCTGATAATATTAATTATCAGTAATTAATACTGACAGTAATTAATGTAATACCTTTTCCAATGCCTTTCATTTATAAATATGTAGATGACCTGTTTTTAACAATTCCCCAAGAGTCGGTTGATACAGTACTGGACCATTTCAATTCGTTCCATTCAAAATTAAAATTTGTAATAGAATTAGAAAAAGATCGTAGCCTCCCATTTCTAGATACAATAGTATACAGAAATCCGGAGGGTAGCCTAGTTGTCGATTGGTGGCGTAAACCACAAAAATCTGATAGATACCTAAATTTTTTATCCCACCACCCTCTAAAACACAAAATTAACACTGCATTAGCTTTGCAGAATCTGAATAAACCATCATTGATAATGTCCAGTGAGGCTCCCTACGTTTCAAGAGAAAGTAACTTCCTCTCTCCTTCTTGGGGTCCTTAGATGCACTTGTGGGAGGTTAGCTCCCACTAGTTAGCGATTTTGGACCCTCTGCACTTCCGGAGGATGGTCTCCAGACTTCCGTCTCCTTAGTATCATACAGGGGAAAATCCCTGTATCTCTCTATCGGTGGTATTTTGTCCGCTCCGGCAGAGCACCGCATACCGGCGTAAGGTTATTTACTGAAGGGGGTAGCCTGTTACAATTGAGGCTCCGTTCATAATACAGTAACCCCTGTATCCTCCATCCTTTGACACGGATCGCATAACACCTTAGATTGGGGCTGAGATAAGTGAAGGGGATTTGGGTATTATGAACGTTGTGAAACGAAGGTGGCCAGGCCCAGGCCCTGGTCACCTTCTCCTCCTCTTTCGTTTGTCCCTGTATATAACAGGTTAACAGGGTAGCCTCGGAGCCAACAGGTTGAAAGTTAGAGTTGAGTGTTAGAGGCCCATAATCACTCCATTACTACCCATGTAGATATATAGACATCACCTTACTGAGGCACATGTGACCTGACGATGAATGTTTACTGTTAGAAACGCCTTGTTCTTTTTGAACCTTTTTTGATCCATTTTCTTTTTGAAGACTTAGTGTTTATTTTCTCTCTAATCATGGTTATACAGAGTTAACAGTCAATACACTTTTCATTAGAGATGATTTATGCATTTAATATGTCAAATTTTAATTTCTCTTTTGAAAGAAAATTAACGTTTTTATTTTGACATTATTTATAACAGCTTAAGAGTTATAAATCAAAAGAGTCTATGTACCACTATTTTCTTTTTTGAGTTGTTTATTTTAATAGGAATTTTAATAGGATCTGCAAACCACTTCCAGTAAAAATCAAAAGGATTTATGCCAGAGATGGCAAACCTATGACACGCGTGTCATACATGATTGAGGTTACCTCAGTAGTAACATGCTCGCCTCTGTTGGCTCCAAGGTTCAATACCCACTCTGGTCCTCGATTTATTCACGCTGGAAGTAAACAAATGTGAGCACATTGTCCCTCGGAGAGGACGTTAAGCCGTCGGTCTCGAGGCTGTATTATGTTAGTTATGCGTTAAAGATTTGTATTCTAAATACACTTGAGTTATTCGGGACTCGCAATGTACATGAAATGTTCATTGTGTGGTATCATAAAGGGCCAATGTGTGTTCTCTTGTGAGACTGCCGCTAAAACCTAACTTCTAGGATCTATAAAGCACTCCCGTTAACAATCAAAAGTTTTTATGTCAAAAACTACAGACAATTTTCGACTTACGTTCATTATTTTTATTTTATTCGATTTTACGTTCAAAATTGTAGTGTACAAAAAAGAAACAAAAAAATAAATTAAATTTTAAAATGATAAAAGAAAGTGTTTATGTGCGTGAATTTGAATTTGCTTCGAGTACCACTGCCAAAATAACTAAATTTGAATAACACTCGCTTAATTAAAAGTATAAATACATGTATTTTGCTTGAATTTAATTTGCGTCTTTGAAATTACATTATGTTATTATTTTTTACGCTATTTTTGTAATATATGACTTAGTGGTGTTTTATAAGCTACGGTAATTGATTTAATGGATGTATAGTGTAGTATGAACAGTATACATTACTAGAACGTAGAATAACAACTTACGTTCGGCCGTTCGGAACGTAACTAAAACGTATGTTGAGAATTGTCTGTATTCGGGTTTTGTTGCTTTAGTGGCCAAATGATTACGAAGGGAGTGCAATCACTGTGTGAATTGTTAGGGCCTATGTCCCATTCGCCTATCTATGGTACACGCCCACACGTATAGTGGGCAACTTAGTTAATGCAATCTATCTGGATCTATGATTTGTTGTTTAATCGAACTTCTTCTCAGATCTTTCAACAAAAGCAAGTGTTTTGATTTTGATTTGAAATATCTAGTCACTTTTCTGATTTCGTACTGTGGTTTAGATGTTGATGCAGGTATATATACATATATGTATATGTAAAATAAAATAAATTCAAAACGAAGGAAACACACAGAAAGACACAGACATAACTCACATCGAAATATCGATGTGAGTTACGTCTGTGTCTTTCTGTGTGTTTCCTTCGTTTTGAATTTATTTTATTTTAAAAAAGTCCGCTGGACCGTTTCTTTTAATTGTATATGTATATGTAAATATATATGTTTAAAATATGTACTCGTATGTATTTTAGTGCATATTTTAAACTGATTGTTTTACTTGTATATTCCGAATCTTGTTATATACAGACATATGTAATAGATACATATTTTACAGATGCTCTATACAATTTGAAAGACTATCCAAACTGGACAAGAACAGAAGTTTAAAATCGAAAACGAGTAACACAAAGAGTAAAGAAACACACTTACCAACTCAAATTTTTGTTTAATCCATCTTCTAGAGAAAAGACAGAGGGAGACCAAGCCCTCTCAAAACGCATCGGCAAGTAACCCTACCGTGCTTGTTGTACTTCTCTTTTCTCGTGACGACGGATTTTATGAAATTTTGAGTTAGTTTTTTTTTACTCTATATGTCACTCCCTTCCATTTTGAACTTCTTTTTCTTTGCCCAGTTTGGATCGTCTTTCCAATTTTTCAGTTATTTTTCTGACGGATATTTTCATTAGTTATATTTCTTTTAATATTATCAATAATGTATCTGTATATAATTTCATTGTATCTTTGTAAAAAGAATCGAGCATTGTTCACTGAATATTGAGATACACTTGAATATTGTTACTTCAAATCTTCCAGAAAAAAATCAAGTTTATTGTCTCTTTACAGTGTTTTTCATGAATAAGCACTTCACTCTACTGATTAACAATTAGAGTTTTTTTTTTTTTTTTTTTTTTTTACAGAACGAGTGGTTTTGTGCAACAAATACTGCCGCAATGACTAAAGATAATAACCGCATGTCTAGTACACTTAGTAAAAGTCAACAGTTCAAAAGTCTAAGTCCCCTCCTACAAACTTTCCGGTGGTATGCTTTGTTAGTAATGGTCAGAATTGTGAGGCCAGTTATTAGTCTGAACTGTAGTAGAATTTATTTATGTGATTTTCTGGTTTTAGGTCTTTTAATACAAGATAAAATTATGCTGCTGCGGAGAATCTATGCCTATATTATCAAGGAATAGTGGGTATTCAAGGGTTAAGGACTGTTTCAATTAGATTAGGATGATTTAGGAGTGTTTGTAACCTGTTTTGACCTTACGTGTACCTGGGTCTCTCGGCCATACTGCTTCATAGGGGCCAGGGTAGTCCAGTGGCTATCGTGATCGCCTCTCGACTGGTAAGTCGGAGTTCAATACTCACTCTGGTCTTCGATTTTTTTCTTGCAGTAGATGAAAAATCTGTACACTTTTGCCCTCGGGAGAGGACGTAAACAGTTGTCAGGTACTCGTTAAAGGTACCCATTTTCTGAATACTCTAAAGTTATCCAAAATTTTGGAAACCCCCAATGTAGAATGTTCATTGTGTGGTAATGAATACGGCCTATGTTTTACCTATAAGTGTTCTCTTGTGGAGTTGCCTCTGCAACTAACCTAACCTAACCCTCTTTTAGGAACAGAAAAAATTGTTTTTACAGAGAATTCTCTACAACGGTATAAATACATTCTTATCAATGCCAATTTACTGAGAACTGTGTGCAACCATACAAGGTTTATAATAATCATAACAGATTCAATAATATATCTGTTATAAAATAATAGAATAGGTGTGTTATCTAATCAAGATTCGGTCAAATTTTCTAGGTTCAAAAAGTCTAGTCGAAGGTTTTGTCCGGTTAAGATTGTTGTTCCTTTAAACAATGTAAATTTCATTTTCTTAGTAACAAAATTTTTACTTCTGTAAGTTATATTGTTTTATTTATCTCTAAATACTTCAGCTTATAATATTCATAAGTTGTAACAATTCATTTTCATATTGTTTATATGTTGAATGTTGATATGTGATTTCTTATTATCCTTTGTTTGTAGGCCTATGAAAAAGGTTTTAAAATAAAACCGAAACGTCGGCAATGAGAGTTTGATTTTTGAATCTAGAAAATTTGACCGAATCCCGATTAGATAACATACTTATATAGTTATAATAATTATTGTATTTTAATGTCTATCTTCATTAGCAGTAAAGAGGTTTGTCCTACACTATTGCTTTCAAACAATTCACTACCTCTGTCATAGCAACTATTTTCTCTTCTGGTAGAAGAGCATTTTTTGTAAGATGCTAATTACAGCTTGGATGGGTGGATTTTATTTGAAATCTAACAATCAAATGTGAACTAAGAGATCTCACAACTAAATTACTGCCGGACAAACTTCTAGATTCCAGAAATTTTCAGTTTTGTAGTAAACACTGATTGTTTACCGGCTTTTGCAATCATAAAAGTAGACGATCTGTTTAACCGCATTTTCAGCACTCCTAAAAAAGAATAAAATTAAAAATCATCTGTAATATTAATATTTATACCAACTGTGACCCTTTAATTTGCATTTTAAGTATATGCAAATTGTTAGTACTATAGAGGTGGGTAAACATTATATTATTATAAAAGTTCTTCATATCTCCTGTGTCGGTGTTCTAGTTGTCCGACGGTTAGCTACCATGATGCACTTGTAAGTCCACTGGTTAGGTTCGTTTGCAATGACAGTCCCGCGAGAGAACACACATAGGACGAACATTGGCTCTTTGTCAAACCGCAGAATGAACATACTATGTTGGGAGTCCTAACATTTTGCCTAACTCAGTGTATACTCAAGTGTATTTCGAGTAAGGATCTTTAACAAATACCTGACATCGCAAGGGCTCAGAACCAACAGCTTAACATCCTCTTTGAGGGAAGCAATGTTCAGATTTATTCATCTCCCAAATGAATATATGAAGGGCCAGAGTGGGTAACGAACCTCGGTTCTACCACTCCAAATGCTTGCACTTTGCCACTGGGCTGCCCTGGCACCCTTGAAGACACACAACTCGCAAACTGCTCTGGCAGTTTAACAAAAATTCACGAGGTATGACGAATTTTTATAATAATGTATTTTTTTACATTTTAAGTGTTCAGGTGGTACTTATTTGTTGATTATAACTATTATTCTAAGACAAAATAACAATTATTAGTTTAATTCAATCGTAAAACTCTCAATGTTTAACGCATTTGAGCAAAGAATATTCATTGATAATCAGCATTACCAGGTAACAATGAAAAGATATTATTTAGATATAAAACGTTAAAGAAAATTATAAACTTATTTAATCCTATAAAGTTAATTCTGCAATAAATCTAAGAACCTTTTTGTGTTAGTGAAATTTCTCTCTCATAATTAATGAAAGAAAAACTTATAAATCCCTTTAACATTTTACATTAAATCCTTTCGAATAAGGTTAATATCCATAAAATTTAATACATTTTAATAGGAAAGTTTATTTTCTAGATCGTTTCTAGTTGACCTTGTTTTTCATCTTTAATAGTAATTGTATTTCATTAGTGATCAAACATGGAAAATGGCTTGAAAAGTTCTTAAAGTAATTTAAGTATTGGGTGATACAGCATGTGAGTTTTATAAAAAAAAAATAGCAGATATCTAGCATACTTTAGGTTAGATTGCAGGGGCAGTAAGACAAGAGAACAAACAAGACGAAAGATTAGCATTAGTGTGATACCACACAATCGACAATCTACATTGCGAGTTCTAAATGTTGCCTAATTCAAGTGTATTTAGAGTAGGATTCTTTAACGAGTACCTGACAAGGTACAGACTAGGGGAGACCTTTTGGCTTGACATTCTCACTGAGGGATGACGTGATCAGATTTTTTCACCTCCCGTATGATAAATAGAGGACTAGAGTGGGTATCGAACCCTGAATCTACCAGTCCTAAGGCGATCACGTTGCCACTAGTCTAACCTGCTTCCAATATTCTAAAGCTTGAAGAAATTCGACACAAATTATAAACTGAATAACCCTTATTAATATTATGAGGGAGGGTGTTTGACATATAATAAATTATATAAATATTGTATTTTATTATAATTTATTTATATAATATATTATATATATATATATATTATATATATATATATATATATATACAAGATTTCACATAAACACGTGAAAATAACAATCAGTGATCAAACCACAATAAGAAAATGGGAAAGATCTTGGTCTTGCTTTCCCATTTTCTTATTGTGGTTTGATCATTGATATATATATATATATATATATATGTAAAGGTTGGTAGCAATCCTTGCAAACATGTTTCTAAATTTTTTTTTTGCGAATTTCATGCTTGGTTACCTTTTTAAAGAGTTTCTCTAATGTTATATGCTCTTCTCAGTTGCTCGAGGAATAAAAAAATCAATTGGCCCAAACTTTTCCTTTCATATATACTCATTCTGACACTATTTATATCTAGCACTATTTAATAACTATACTAAATATTATTTTCAATAAACAACGACATGTTTCGGTCTCCTACCGACTGTTTTGACTTTACAAAGATATATTGAACACACGTTAAACACCACAACATCAATAGAGCAGGTTACTCGAGCATTACCGGTGTAGCCATGTATATATTATTTATAAACAGTCACTAACAAGTAGGTATCTCTACTCCTGCGACGAGCAGGCGCACTGGGCTCTTCCTCATATGACGTCACACTCGCCCCAATATAAATACATGCAAACATATAAATAAATTTCATATAAAAATTGTATAATTGCATTAGATGAGATGTCATGGCATAGTGCAAAGGTCATGGCACTATGGACTCACAAACTCCTTTACTCTCCAGTGCCTCGTAAGAGGTCAGATAGTGGCTTTACTGCCATTAGAGCTGAGTTTTTCAAACTTCTTTCGACGCGGAACCTTTTTTGCTTCAGTAACTTTCTCGGGAACCCCAGATTCTAATGATTTCATATAATCATAATATAAATATTTTTATATGCCTTTTTAAATAGTATGTATGTTTAAAAACAATTAAAAAAGTAATATTACTGCAATGTGTATTTTCCGAATAAAAATTCAAAACTAAAAGATTTTAATTTTCATTTTTTCCACAAGTTCATAACACATAAAACAGAATTACTAGCAATTTTAACACAGAGTTTGTTTTGCAATCATATTTGGCTTTAAAGCTGAGAGTTTGATTCTCAAGTTAGCCCCAGCATTAAGTCTACTTCGGTATTTGGTTTCTATGGCAGTTTAAAGGGAATATCCAGTTTCATATAAGTAGGTAGTGGGAAATGGCAGCAATGTGTGAAGTGCTACTTTTGCAATAGCAGGAAATTCGGGAATCAGATAGCTCAAAAAACTGACAAGTGATTCATCCTAAATATGAATAAAATGTTGACCACTTCTACATATGTAGATATAAACATTCTTCGGTTTCGTGATTCACATGAAATATAGAATAAATCCATAACCACAAAAAAAAAATTGTTAGAAAAATGTTTTTACTAAATGTTTTTCATGGAACCCCAGACAGTCCGTTAAGAAACTCCTGGTTTCCACGGAACCCACATTGGGAACCTCTGCACTAGAGTAACTCACCCTAATGGAAAATGAAATTAAACAAATTTTACTTGAGTTGATCTGTTGTGCACTTCTTGTCTGATGAATAGGACGAGTCATTTGAAAGCAACTGGAGTGAGTGTTGAGGGCAATGATGATTAAGGCGCTGTTGATTTGTCAGCAGCTGTCATTATCAGTGTTGCCAAAAGCAAATTCTATCCAATCAAAAAAAATCCTATGATTCAATGGTTCTTCATATGGTGGCCTTAGTGGTGTTTGAGAACAAAGCAGTTCATCATCAAACATATCGTTTTGATGATTTTTCGTAGTAGAATGTCCATTCTAGGGTAAAAAGCTAATGAGAAATGGTCTCCACATATAAAAATTTAATCGTATAAACAACGCGTTTCGAACATGTAATGTTCTTCCTCAGTCATTAACAAAAAAATACTATAAATAACTAAATACTATAGATAACTCTCTGGTGTCATTGTATTTTTTAGTTAATGCCTGAGGAAGAACACTACGTGTTGTTTATACCATTAAATTTTTATATGTGGAGACCATTTCATTAGCTTTTTACCCTACAGTGATTAAATACCACATAATAACTGATTGCACTACGTTAGAAGTAGAATGTTCAAACTATCTTCTCACAGAGTTGTGAAAAAATCAGAAACCCTTATTTGTTTTTTTACGGGACAGATTTCTTATATCAAAATGGTTGTATGTCGAGGCTAATTTTCTCGTAAGACAGTGTTATAATCAGATTAATCTATTCTATAGCCGAAGAACCTAAGAAAAAACTTTAATAAATACTGCAATTATTGGGTATAAATAACAATTACACATACATAAAATAGAAATTATTTAAATTAAAGTAATTTAAAACAAATAAATTATAAATAAATAAGAAATAAAGCATGGAACCTGGTCTCAGAAAAAGGTTGGAGGTGACACGGAGGGTGTGCAGATAGAGGAGATACTATAGGACGTACACGTACACTACATATACACATACACATACACATACATACACTAACTCAAGGGTCTTCAACCGGGGGTCATGAAATGTTTGAAATTGTTTATTTTTAAATTGAAAATAAGGGACTAAATTAAATAAATAATTTATTTATTATTAATGCATCACAGAAATATCATGTTGCATGTACCTCTACATTGCTATATTTTATTTCGGAGCTTTTCAAAATATAGAATTATGAAAAATAATAACTATTGTTCTAAGAATTTTTGAGAGTTGATCTGCTTCTTAGGATTGTATTAAGTTTGGTTTTAAATCACCTCCAGAGACAGCAGTGATAAATCATACTTCTTATGGTAGATAACCTAGCTATTTGAAGTTGTCAATAAGTCACCCAACTGTCCTCTACAATTTCATATTAGTAGAATCAATAAATAATGTTCTAACAAACTCTTTTTTAAGAATACATCATTTTGAAAATATTCGATATCACGATGAATCGATATCACATACTCTTCTCATTATTATATGATATAATGAAAAACTGTTTCCTCGAGATCAAACATATATTGATATTTATATATATAGCGAATTATTATATATATAATTCGTCCAGCGGGGCTACTCTCCCAGGTTTGTTGATAAACGCTTAATACCTTCCACCAATCAATATCTTCCTAGGACTGCCGCTGAACCCAACAGTTCTCCCTTCCTCGTAACTACTTTCTTTCCTTGGGTCCATAGGATCGGGAATATCATCAAGGACATTTTTCCTCTCCTGTCCTCTTCCCCCTCCACCTCCTCCGTCTTCCGAAAATCCCCTCGCCTGTCCTTCAGAAAGCCTCCCAATTTAGGAAACCTGTTTTCCCACAGATCCCTTGAAACTCCTGGGATTGGGGTGGTGCGTGGTGGTATGGAGAAATGCGGCCGTCGCCTCTGCCTTACCTGTCCTTTAGTTAACCCTTCACCTTTCTTCTCCTCACCAACCAACTCTTTCCGCGTCCCTCCTAACACCTCCTGCTCATCCAGGAATTGCGTCTACCGACTGAACTGTAGACAATGTGGAGCATTCTACATTGGTATGACTTCTACCAAGCTCAATGAGCGTTTGAACAACCATAGAGCTTCGGTCGGTCAGCGCAAACAGCTTCCTGTAGCTATCCATGCCAACAGCCATAACCTTTCTTTTAATGATTGCTTTACTGTTAAAATCATTAAGCTAGTGACCACTGATGACCGTAGTTTGACATTAAGAGCGTCTGAGGAGGCCCACATATGGTTATTGGGGGCCCGATCAGATCCCGGTTTAAATCAGAAGCGTTAACTTTTATTTGTTTTTCCTTTTATTTTTAACTTATATATTCATATTCATATATATATATATTTTTTTTCCTTTTTTTATTATATATATATTTTTTATTTTTTTTTATTTTATTTTATATTTTTTTATATATATTTTTTATTTCCTTTTTTATAATTTTTTATTTTATAATTTTATCTATTGTTTTTGCTTTCTCCGTTCTCCGACGTTTAGTGCCTAGCTCCTTTTTTTACGCTAGTGCTGCTCTCTTCGGTTGACTCTTTATTTCTTCATTCGCGCTCCGTTCTTCGACGTGGGGAGATCTCTCTCACTTTGTCCTCTCTTCTAGTCTACTCTCCTGATGACGAACAACAGTTCGAAATATTGAATTCTGTAAGTTTTCTTTGTATTCTCTTTTCTGTGTCGTGCTTTGTGTAATTTAAAGTTATATATATATATATATATATATATATATATATGTATAGATATATAGGTGTGCTCTAGGATAAAAAATCAAAGTCTCAGTGCCAACGTTTCGGTTTTATTTAAAAACTTTTTCATAGGGCTACTAGAAACCTTCTGCTAGATAGTTATATAGAATATACAGATTATATTTGAAAGTTTTGTGATTTTTATTAAAAAACATTACGATACGAAATTAAATCCTTTAGTTTATCCCATTGTTATAAAGCCCAGTGTGAATGGTTTACCTAAAGATGTTCTGGTAGGTAGATATCTGGTAAATGATCCAGATAGTTCTGGTAGAGATTAATATTTTATGATTAGTAAAAATCTTTTTTATCTTATGTAATTATTGTATTTATTTCCTCGTATTTTAGTTATATGATGCTTGCTTTTTGGTAATATTGAGGGTTTTTTATTATCTTTTTTTTTTTGTTGGTTGATTGAGGGTTTACTAGAAAGATTCAAGGGATATTGTACATTATTCTACATTGGAATTCCTAAATTTCTGCCTATATATTTTTTCTAAAGAATTGAACTAATAGTAATGAAGATACACCATATTTTTCAGTATTGACGCAATATTAATATCAGACTTTGTAAATATTTTATAATTAATAACATCCCAAATTATAAAATTGCTTACATTGTTAGGAAGAAGTATTAAGTCTCCACACAAAAAAGTTTATGACAAGAAACTAAACAACGCGTTTCGAACACTTGATGTCCTTCTTCAGGTTACATCTAGAAAAAAACATATATGCTTTAAGGGCTTTGGGAACGTAGGGGCGATTTAATTAATATGGATACATCTGACACTATTGAGTGATAACGGGAATAATATTGAAATGGCTTAAATTGAGCCTTAACTTAAAACTACATACTGGGACATGTCTAATTAATACATAAAAGAGATTCTTAATTACCTGCTCTGCTGGGGGTCGATGTATTCATTTTAATTAATTCGCCCCTATGTTCCCAAAGCTCGTAAATTCATATATATTTTTTTCTAGATGTAACTTGAAGAAGAACATCAAGTGTTCGAAACTCGTTGTTTAGTTTCTTGTAATAAACTTTTTTGTGTGGAGACTTAATACTTTTTCTAACATGAGTAAACATAACAGTATAACAGATTGCAAGTTAATGAAATTGCTTCAATATATTGTATTGCAAAATATCAAGTTAATTAGTATTCGAATGAAATAATATTAATATTAAAAGCAAATTTCATAAAATTCCACTAATGCCACATAACATTATCTATTGAAGAATATAAATGAAATATGTTTGTTAATTAATAAACGATTTAATTTCAGTTTAGAGCACCACTTCTGATTTGTTCTCTTTTTGTTTATTCTTTGTTAAATTTAATTAATTAAACAAAGTTAATCGATTTGCTTTTTTAATTAACATATTCTGTAATTTTTATTATAATTTTTGAAGTTTCCGTATAGTCTCAACCGAACTAGCATTTCAACAAGAAAAAATATTACTGTGTAAATAGCATTGCATAGAATAGAATACAGTTTTCAATTCTTTGATATTTAAGTAAGACCAGTGACTTAAATTAAATATGTATATATATTATGTTTTGTTAACTTGATGAAAAGGTTAGGTTAGGTTAGGTTGCAGTGGTTGTCCCACAAGAGAACACACATATGCCGACCATGGGCGCTTTGTGATAGCACACATTCTATTGTACTTGTTACAAAAAATAAACTCCCTCATGGTAGGGGTTTACTACTCGTGACGAAAACAAAGAAAATCAACATTCTACATTGGGAGAAATACATTTTGTCTTAAGTCAAGTATATTTATTGTAGGGATCTTTAACGAATACCTGACATCGTACAGGCTGGAGACTGATGGTTTAACTTAACGCTTTTGTTGATGTTGGTCGTGGAAGCCCAACTCTGCGAGGTCCACCTTGGGGACTTTACGAGGACCATTTCGTCGTGTATCATTAGTGAGCGGACGGTTCGTTCTTGTAACGTGGCGAAAGGGCTCCACGTTAAAAAAACATCAACCTATTCTGCTTTATCATGGTATGGCTGAAAGGCTAAAGAACATGAATACATCAAAACAGGTTTAACTTAACGTCCCCTTTGAAGGACGATGTGTTCAGATTTATTTCCCTCCCATGTAATAAATCGAACTCCAGAGTGGGTATTGAACACCGGACTTACCAGTTCAGGGGTTAGCACGTTGCCTCTGAGCTAACCTGGAACAAACTTACTTAGAAAAAAAAGAATAATTGTTATAATATTAATTTCGGTTTTTTGAAAAATTTGCTTTTAATATTGGCATTATTTCATTCAAATCTTAATGAACCTAATATTTAGTAATAGAGTGCAATTGTAATTACTAAGTCAACAGATGTCTTCATTATTAGCAACGTTATACATGATCTTATTCTATTAGTTTATATGCAAAATTTACGTACATCTACTCCAAAAAAAACTTATGGTGAAAACCTTTTATAACAATTGAATCAATCGATCCCAGAGGATAGATAAGTTCCCAAAAACGTCTCCAAAAGAAGAAATAACATAATGGTTTAATACATAGTATTAATTATAATATTGTATCAATAAGACAGGTATGCTTCATGGACTATCCATGCCTTCAACCGAATGTATACATTTAAAAAAAAATTAAAAAAACATATATCTGCTGTCACTAACAGCTAAATATTCCTACTAAAATAATTTTATATATTAACTTGAAGTTAAGAGGTGTTTCTACCACCCTGAGCTTTATTGCGGAAGCACCTAGAGAGGGCTTTTCAACCTTTTTTACATCGCGACCCATTCTTGACGCAAAAATTTATTCGTGACCCTTTAGTGAGAACAAAAATAAAATTAACAACGAATAAAAAAAAGGAAAATTAAAATAAATTTTATCAATAGTAACTTTAATAAGATTGCTGTGCCGCATTAATAATAAATAAATTATTTATTAAATTTAGTCCTTTATTTTCTATTTAAAAATAAACAATTTCATACATTTCGCGACCCACTGGGTGAAGACCCTTGACCTAGAGACTAGCGAGTGCTTGCATTTGAAAACATGAAAACTCTTTTAACTTTTATGCAGACAATGACTCTTTACTTATTTATTTTCTGTTGAATGAACATGCACAGAGACATTGACTGTTATATAATAACAAGATTTCACAATGACAAGATTATACAATGACTCTAACGAAGACCGCTTGTTAGGTTTGAGTGATCTTAGTCTTTTTTTTCTGATTTCTTGTGATATACAAAGGTAGGTGCTTTGGTACACTCAACAAAACTATAGAAGAACTTTTACTGTTGAACTCAGCAAAGTGCTGAGCTTCTTGGAGGCGTTGAAGCTAACTGCTGCATTACATTGTTCCATCCCTTTTATAATAATATATATGATAACTAACTTCACCTATACATAGCAAATGCTTTGGGGATAAGTAAGTGCTCAACTCTGACAAAAAATTGCTTTCTTTTGATGTATATATTTTTTGAATTTTTATTTATTTGTTTGTAATTTTAAATTACCTGTTTTCTAACTTTAATAAATTATAGATAATTTATATTAACTTTCTTTTAAAGATTTGATTTTATATTTTCCCCAGTCATTATCAGTCACACCAGCTAGTATTTACATAAAGTTTAAACATTACTGTTCATCAGATATTATTTTACATTTATTTACATTAAAACTTATACAGAAGTATAGTAATAATATTAATAGAATCGGCTTTTTTGATTGTTTGTTCTTATCAATTGTTAGTTAGGCATTAATAGTGGTAATGGTTTTACTACCTTATTAAAAACATTGTATTGGCTAGCAGTACAGGATAGTTGACTGATAGTAGTTTTAAGTTCAATTACAGATGGCAGCACCATATCAATACAGAATGAGATAAATGTTATCAGTTAATGTTGATTTCATTCAAAAAGGTGCATTTATCAGGTTTTTACTTTACCTACAATTTTATAAATCGCATATAAAGAAGTACATAATAATAATAATAATGAAGTCGTTTTTAAACAGTTATTCTTTTTTCATGAAAATAAGCCATTTGTCTTTAAGACCGGAAAAAGGAAATTATTAGACAAATCTTTGTATTATTTTATTCTTATTTAAATCCTTTTCAATTCATCTTTTCTTAGCAGATATACAGTTTAACATTTATGAGCAACTTAATTGATAAAAGAGTTTAAATATTACAATTTATAAAAGAAATAGGAATCCATTTATCGTCTCCAATTTCTCTTTAAATTCGAGATGGAATTCTGTTTACACTGCTTCTTATATCATTAATAATAATATGCCTTGATTTTACTTGGTCATTTCTGTATTATGAAACAATTGGGTGAACTGACCAATTATTTTAATCTAATTTTTTTTTTTTTTTTTTTTTTTTCCCAACACAGTAACCCTGCATCAGGACCGTATATTTACAATGTGTTCCCTTATAGATTACACATTAATTATATACAATTATATACATTTATCACATTTACTAATTACACATTTATCACAACTTTAATATATCTTATATCTAATTATATACAATATATATCTTATTAATTATAGGGAATATATCAAATTTATCTTTGCCTATATCATGAAGTAATATTTATACATACTTAAATTAATAGTAATAAACAAGAATTTTACAAATTGTACACGTCTAAGTCTATATTATTCACTAATTTATGGAATTGTCCATAGTGTCTTTTCAAAATTTCACTGTGTTTCTCAGGCCATGTACCACCTGAGGTCAGCACCTCTCTGACAAGGTCCACTCTTATTCCTTCCAAGAGTTTACAGTCAAACAACAAGTGATCCCATGTCTGACAAGCCGACCCACAAAGACAAGCAGAGTTTTGTACAATTTTAAAACGACTCAGATACTCATTGCACTTCCCATGCCCGCTGAGCATCTGAGTCATCCTGTGCGACATCTTCACATCAGACCTGAGACGTAGTTGTACAGTAGGAAAGAACTTTTTTGTTTGAGCCCCATTCGGAGAATACTTCCATTTGTGGTCCCACTGTTTAAGGCTCTCCTCTGCAGTACTTGCCCTGATATAACTTAATGGGACCGTCCAGTACTCTATCTTCAAAGTGTCGTCCATGGCTGCTTCTTTGGCAACTTGGTCTGCCACTTCATTTCCCTCAATTCCCGAGTGAGCTTTAACCCATGATATACCCACACTCCAACCCTGTGTTCTTAATTTACTTATTTGAGCCCTCACGTTCTGAGAGTTAACACAACGAATATGACTGTTGCGGAGGCGATCTAGGGAACATTTACTATCTGTTCTGACCATAGCTCTTTTCCCAGTACTCCAGATTCTTCCTTCTTCTTCAAGCCACTGAAGCGCTCTTGATATCGCCAGCAGTTCAGCCTGATTGTTTGAACACCATCCGGCCAACTTTAACTTTACACGACACACCTCTGTCTCAGTACTGTTGTAGACTACAATTCCACCACCGACTGCACTATTGATTTTGCTACCGTCTGTAAATATGTTGAAATCAATATCCTTGATTATTTCGTCTATGACTATGTAATCTGCGGGGGAGTCCACTTTTCTATCTTCATGGGTTTCTCTACTGAATATTGCGGTGAGCTCAATTTCGAGTTTTTCACAGCAAGAAACCTGTCAACAAGTTCCCACAGTTTGATATCTATTGGTACTATTTTTGCTAAGATACAAGCCGCATCAAATGATATGGTGTGATATCCTCTTATCATCCTTATGGCAACTGTGCGTTGGACTCTTTTAAATTTTTTTACTATAAATTTCCTACTTAGCGCTTTGTACCATACTGGTGCTGCGTAGGACAAAATGGGAAGTATTGCTCCACTGTATATTAACCTGATAGCATCCACTCCTATCCCCCAGTGTACCTTAGCAGATCGGCTTAAACTGTTCACCAACTGAGTTGCTCTTGCCGTAATATAATTTATGTGGTTTGTCCATGACAGTCTCTTATCAAAGATAACACCTAAGTACTTCATTTCCTCCACTTCTTCCAGGAGATGGCCTTTTAAATAGAGTTTCACTTGTGCTACCTTCCTACGTTTTGTTACGCGCAACACTTTTGACTTATTAGGATTAAACATTATTTTATTTCTGTTGGCCCATTCTTCAATATTCTGTAGACTCTCGTTGGCTCGTATTTTTAGCTGGTATTTGTCTTTGCCTGACACCAAAATTAGAAGGTCGTCAGCAAACGCTACGACTTTTACACCTGTAGGATAGTGTATTTTTAACAAGGTGTCATATAAGAGCGTCCAGAACCCTGGTCCGCAACATGAACCCTGAGGACATCCTCTTTCTAGCTTTTTTTCTATTTTATTTGTTGGGCTAATCAAAACTGCCGTCCTCCATCAAAATAGCTTCTTGATAACTCAAAAAGATTATGAGGACAGTGGTACTCTCTAAGTTGATGCAAAACTGCTGGCCACCATGCTGCATTAAATGCTCCTTGAACGTCCAGTGATATCATTAATATCTCGTTTCCAACAGTCAGCTGCTCTTCCACTGTGTCTCTTACCATTAATAATGCGTCAACAGCTCCTCGCTGTGGCGTAAAGCCAAATTGTGAGGGTGAAAGTAGTTTATTTCTTCTCAGGTGATGTTGGATTCTATTCATTAATAATTTTTCCAGCAGTTTGCCCCATACAGATAATAAACTAATAGGTCTGAACTTATTTGGATCATCACTATTTTCTTTACCAGGTTTCACCAGTAATAATATATTGGACTTCTTCCATATGGAGGGAAAAACACCTTTAATCAAACATTGGTTAAAGATGGCTAACACCACGCTGGGAAATTTATCCAACACTTTCTGTATTATAACTTTCGTAAATCCGTCCAAGCCTGGTGCTTTGCTCTCAGAGAAGGTACTTAATGTATTTTTAACTTCTTCTATTGTAAATAGTTTGTCATCTGGGGTTTGTATACCTTGAGAATTTGCTTGCTTTATAATAATATGAACCGGTTTGTCTATACTGTCAGTAAGAATGATAGAATCCATGATTAGTGTGAGTGTTTCTTGTATATCTTTTGTGTAAGTGCCATCTGGTTTTTTCAAATTAGTTAATTTAATTGGAGATCTTAACTTACCTGCTGCTGCTTTGTATACAGCTCCCCAGGGGTTTAATTTATCCGTGCATTCACAATATTCCCTCCATGATCTCTTCTTAGCGTCCAAGATGACACCTTCATACTTTTTTTTGGCCTCATAGTAAACCTTTTCTCTCTCTAGTCGTAATATTTGATTATTTTTTGTGCGTTGGAATACCCTTCGTTTCTTTCTTACATCTTTCCTTAGCAATGTAAGTTCTCTGGACCACCAGGAACACTTCTTTTTCCTGAAACTTTACAGGGAACTGTATACTGTGGAATACTAGCGTTGCAAGCCTTTGTGACTGTGTGGTTTACCTTGCCTATCAAAGCATCCAATTCATTTGTACTATTGACGAAATCAGAAACAAGCCTGTCTATGTGGGTAAAACTTGAACTTTGTTCTGTGTCTGGAGTGTAGCAATCAGAAATCAGTTTTCTGAGCCCCTGCTTCAATGTGTTCCCAAATAGCTCCCAGTTTGCACTTTTCACCTTGTATTTATACCCAGTTTTCTTATTACTTGAATATAAATTTGGTTCCCCTTCTCCTTGTTTGGAAATTTGAAAGGTAAGCACCGGTGATCGGAAAAACTTTCTTCACTGTTATTTTGCCATGATTGGATAACGCCCAACATTGCAATGGTGCAGAGAGTTAAGTCTATTTTACTTTTACGACCCCTAACTTGGAATGTTGGGTTTCCATCGTCTTCATTAATTACAGCCAGTGATCTTGATGAAATAAAATCCTCCATTAGGCGTCCTCTTCTATTTGTTTTCATGTCGTACCAGAGGCTGATCTAGCATTACTATCGACGCCTATAACTGTTCTCTTGGAATTTAAGTTTTTGTCTAGTACGTTACTCAGTTTGTGTAAGTCTATATTCAATTCTTGCTGGTCGCTGAAGTATGCACTAATTATAGTAAATGTTGACAGACCTCTGTATGAAACATCCACACATACGAAGTCCTCATCACTTAAATTACTGTGTAACATTGCCTCTACATCTGAATTTGTTATAACGATCGCTGCTCTCTTCCGATTGTGACCTGCTTGAAACACTCGCCATCCTCGGTAAAATCCTGAAACTGCCTCACGCACACAATATGGTTCCTGAATGAGTAATATGTCTATTGAGCGTCTGTTTACAATCTCGTTTAGCGTTGTAGTTGTCAGTCTGGATCTATGTGTATTGAGTTGTAAAATCTTTAGTCTACTATTTGCTATCGTTCTTAGGTGACCGTTAATTTCCATAATCTATTGTTTCTTTTAATCTAGTGAGACTGTCGAGGTAAGTTTGACAACTACGTGATAAGGACGAGTGGTTTACGTCTCGTTTCTCTTTGTTTTTAGAATGCTCGTTGAAAATCTTGCAGTTTATACAGCAGTATTCTTCTTTAGGTGTTTTACAGTTTTTAAGGTCATGGTCTCCAGCACACAATGGACACGTTAGGCTTCTGACACAGTTGTAGCTGAAGTGCCTGAAGCGCGAGCATTTAAAGCACCTACTCACTTCAATATAATCGTCAACCCCACAGACTGACCAGCATAGTTTTATTTTCGATTTCAACAGAGTTTTGCGAAGTATTGGATCCACCTCCACTACCATACTCCTATTTGTTCCTTTCAGCCCTGTTTTCTTAATAAATTTTGGAACTATGTCACCTTCCATATTTTCATTTTGCTCTTTACAGACATTGACAAAATTTTCTTTATTTATCTCGGTTGGGATATTATATATAATCATCCTTGGTTTGAGTTTATTACAAGCCTCAGCTTTGACCTCATTCGAACAGTGTTTATTAATTTCTGCACATAGTTTTTCACACTCAGCTTTCGACTGAGTTTGAATAAGGACTCCACCTTTTGAAATATTTATCATCTTATCTATTCCAACTCCCAAACTCACAGGGTCTACTTTTTTTTTAATAATCTTTTTACATTCATCATGCTGTAATTCAGTTGTTGGTTTTACTACTAATTTAAAAACCTTTGCAGGATCGCCTACTTTTTGTTTTCCCTCCAGTAGTGCTTCTTTAAAAGTTTTCTTCACTGGTTTAGGTATTGTTTCCAGTTCATTTATCTTCTCGTTTAAGCATTTTATTTCCTTCTGCATTGTTGTATATATTTCTAAAATGTTGTCAGCTGCCTCCTTTAATTTGTTTTTCATTTCCGCTCTTAATTTACTTGAATTTACAACTTTATCTATGAACGAGAGTGCAGTTTCAATATTTGAGTTGGCCTTCGCCTCCATTTTGAAATCACAAGTCTCGCTAAAAGTCAAATATTTTTTCCTGTTTAGTTATAGAGAGCACACTGTCGCTATTGTTGGGCTTAAGTTTACAAAATGGCTAGAAGAGATGTACTCACTCTCTCAGGTACCAGTTGCTGAGTAGGGACAGGGGTCGTATTACCCTTCAGATTACAGAACCGACAAACACTTAATCACTATCCACTTCCTTGACCTGAGGGTCATATTTTCTCATCAGGTACACTTCAGGCGTAACTAAAGTTGACCGATCACAACATACACCCAAAAACGACCCACCGTCGAAGATCAAGGATACGCAAATAGCCGCACAATGGATTCCCAGAAATACACTCGCTCACAGCTCGACCGAAACTCCCAACAGGTGACTCTTGGAATAACTAGGTATACCTAGTTAGTAGATTCTTTGTTTGACAAATGTAAACAATAATTTGACAGTGGTGACAAATTATCCGATTACCACTTTCAAAGTTTGAAGCTGTAGTTGCCAGTTGCTGCTAATAGCAATCCGCACAATCACTACGATCAGTTCCAGCAACTACTCTGGTCTTGGTGAGTCGTTAATATTCAATTCCAAACTTATTAATTTTCATAGCCGGTTGTAAACAAGAAAAAAAAAGAAAAAGAGAGATGAGACAAATTAATACTAGTTGCTGCAAAGCTCTAGCAACAATCTCAGTAGGAAAAAGGACTCAGAATTTTCTACTGGTCAAAATTGCAACCCCTGAAAGTAATGTAAAACGTACTTACATTCAAACTTTTAGGAGCATTCCAAAACAGGTTGTTTTCATTGGTAATGTTTATGGTAATAATCTAATTGTTTCTGCTATTATTCTAATTTCATTATTTTTAATGATGGTGTATTCATTTACAATTTATTAATTTATATTTCTGTAAGTGCCGTAGATAAAAATAAAATTGGTGCCATTACGTTAATATAATATTTTTTTTTTGTTAAATTTAATTTGGAATGTTTAATACGTCTGTTTTAGAAGCAATACTACATCAAAATCAAGGTTAGTAGATTTTCTGTTCATTTAATTTTTGTTATACTTTTTAATGTAATTTAACTGCACTATGAAATTGTAAAGTTATTCCAAAATTACCTAATTTAATTACATTTGTTAATGACATTCAAGTAAATGTTTTATAAATGAAGTAATAGGAATAGAGAAATTTAATAAACTGTTTAGTTTTGATTTGAAATGTTATAAAACATTCTTACTGAACATATCTATTTTGAGTTTTAAATATTCCAAGTTAAGTTTAGATTTGTGGTTTATTTACTTTGTTAATAACATTCAAATAAATGTTTCATTAATGAAATAGTAATAGAGAAATTTAACAAACTTTTTAGTTTTGCTTCTAGATGTTATACAATGCTATTTCTGAACATATTTATTTTGTTTCTTAAGTTTAGATTTTTGGTTTACTCACACGAAATTAATCAATTCTTTTAATTCTTTCTTTCTTAATGGTCTTCTAATTCTTTCAATTCTTTTAATTTTTAGAATTTTAAAATTGAATCTACATTTTAGATTCACAACTAAATACTACCATTTTTTCAACTTGTTTTATTTTACATTCTTACATAATATTAACAATATTACATAACGTTACATGGTTACATAATATTCCTTTTTAAAGATAGTAAATAAAATACTAAGGTTCTCCATTTATCTTAGTCTTGCTGTAAGTCGATGGTATTTACCATACTAACTAAAAAAAGACGAAATAATGTAATTTAAAAAAAATATCTGTTGTAAGATGCCTCATAATCTTCATTTAACTAATTCAAAACAGCAGCGGGTTTGTTAGGGTAGTACTAGAACATTTTTTGGTTAATTGAAATAATCTAAGTTTAATTTAAATTAAATACGGTTAATCCACATTACTCAAGTTTATTAATAGACCAAATATAATTTAATTAAAAAACTTGTATAAATCACTTCCTTCACTATTGTTATAACAATGGTTTGCTTACTTTGACTTCCACATTTTCATTTTTCCTTAGTGATATTAATAAACATTTACTGATGTTAATTTTTCAATTAGCATCAGTAAATATTTTATTACACATTTCATTTCTTTATTTTTAATTTTGAGCTTAAAAATAACTGCAATATATATAGTCGAAATACAAATGTATAAATAATTTATACAACTTTTTTGTATAAATTTAACAATAAATTTAATAAAGTAAATCTTTTTTGGATTAATTTAATATAATTCAAGTTTAATTTAAAATTAGTATTTGTAAGTATGTTTTTTCAAGTACAAATAAATTGTTTAAATATTGTTTGAAATATATTAGACCATGACAATGTAATGAAAAAAAACTTTTATACATTACTCCCTTCACTTTTATTAATAACAATGGTTACATTTTGATTTTCCATATTTCTATTTTTCCTAAATAAATTTTTCATAGTAATAAATTAAACTTGGATTATTTTTAAATTAACCTGAAAAATTGAAGTTTCACGACGACTGCTTATGCTTTTACTAGTTCTTATTTTCGAAACAAATTCAAAATGTTTTTTTTCTAATTTCTCTCTTGTAGTTTCATCAATTCGTATATAATTTAATGTTAGTATGTATTACATATTAGATTTATGGTTTATTTAATTTGTTAATGACATTCAAATAAATGTTTTATAAATGAAATAGTAATAAAGAAATTTAAACAACCGACTAACACTGCAATCATCATTTCTAAAGTTCAGGAACATCTTTTATGTTTAATGTTTCTTCTATCAACTTATTCATACTTCATATTTATATACATACAAACAAATAGTTTTCAACACCTAACAGAGTCAACTGAGATGTACTACACAAGTACTACCACATTACACCAAATTCTAAACGTACTGGTGGACAAATATATAGCATTTTATGACCCTCAATGCTTAAAGGTCTAATAATATAAATAAAGGTCAATGCTTAAAAGTCATTATCCTACAATGACTGCAACAAAACGATATAATCAGAATATATTCTGATGATTATACTCCCTAAAAGTATGATGATGTGTTTTTTATATCACAGGATTAATTATCAATTTTAATTAAAATTATTATTTCCTGTTGCAAAAACGTTTAAATCCAGAACATTGCTTAAAATAACTCAAATGAATCATCTACTTGTGATAATGTAGTTTTTATCTTCGATTATGTAGAGTATGTAATGCTGTCACTGTAATGCTGTCATATATTTCTATGAACGGAATCGCGTTGTTGTTGATTCCTGTTTTATGTGAGAAGAGAGGAATGCTCACGAGCATGTTACAAAATGAAGAATTGAGAGTATCCGTAATCCATGTTTTTATTGTCTTCATAGCTTCCTTGAAGTATGTATTCTTCTTCAATAAGATTGTTATCATAAGGAACACCTTCTTATCATATCTTCATGATAAGACCTTCATCATATCTTCAGTAATACTGTAATCATCACCTGTAAACTATATGAACCCTTTTATGGGTTGTTGGTCATCTTAAGGTCTTCATTCAACCTGAGAAGGGTTTTTGAGATTCTTCTTCAATAACACTGGAATACTAATCTTTAAACGTCACGAACCTTTTTTATATATTAAGCTACTTATCTGAAGGATTTCATTTGATCCTTAGGTTATTGTGAATCTCCTTCTTCAGTAACACTGTAATCATCATCTCTAACAGTATGAACCCTTATATGTGGAATGTTGTTTATCTTATGGTCTTCATTTAACTTTAGAAGGCTTTTGTGAAATTCTTCTTCAGTAACATTGGAATACTAGTCGTCAAACGTCATGAACCTTTCTTTATTTGTTAACCTATTTTTTCAATGTTTTCATTTGATCCTTAGAGGCCTTTGTGAATGTTCATCTTCAGTAACACTGTAATAATCAACTCTGATTTTAATAAATCACCACCAAACATATAACCATGCAGTGAAAATCAGTCTGTTCATTTAGTTGCGGACTTTAATCTTTTCAGCCTGGGGTGGTCAGCAATTTGTCACCCCTCCTAATTCAATCAAAAGAGAGGTTATTACCGACGCCGACTATAGATAATAAACTGACCTGCTGTCTCTTCATATCGCCACCAGTCAATATTGAAAATGTAACATTAATATCTTTATTTAGTAACTTTGCCAAGGCGAACACAAACATTTTAATTAACTAAGCAATACAAAATTAATAATTATATTTGTTGAAATAATTATTACAGTTAGTGAAATAAGTTCTAAAGCTCTTCCTGTTTAGAGTTTTATATACTTTTATGGAGTTAAAACATAAAAATATATAAAACTTTTATATATATTTATATAATTTAGTGAGCAAGTATCGTATTAGCTTACTAAATACGATATAAGCTTACTGTTAGATACTCATAATAATTACAGGTTATGTAACGTTTATAGGCTATTAATACTAGATCGAGTCAAAATTTCTATTGTATTTCTTAATTGTAACTAATTACACTTTTATGTCTGTTTGATTTTTGAATGATTGTATTATTTCTTATATTTCCTCTGTTTTTGTAGGCCTATGAAAAAGGTTTTACATAAAACCGTAACTGAAGAACTGACCGAGTCCCGATAAACTTAAGTTTTGTATTATATATATATATATTTATATATTTATATATATATATATATATATATATATATATTGATTAATGTATCAACCGTGGAATAGAAACAAAACTATAGTTTATCGGAACTAGGTCAGTTCTTCAGGTTCAAATTAAACTCTCATTGCCAACGTTTCGGTTTTTATTTTAAAACTTTTTCATAGGCAGAAGTATACATTTTGAAACAGAAAAAATAAGTATTACTTAGTTTACTGTTTCAAAATTTTATACTTCTGCCTATGAAAAAGATTTTAAATAAAAACCGAAATGCTGGCAATTAAAGTTTAGTTTGAACCTGAAGAACTGACCGAGCCCCGATAAACTATAGTTTTGTATATATATATCAAGTCGGGTTTCTAACCGTCGTTTCGCAAGTGCGCTTGGTGTCCCATCAATTCTTCTCTCCTGATGACGGTTAAACCGAAAATTAGAGACTGTAAGTCTGTTTTTCTATTTACTATGTTCCTGTAATTTACTTTGAAACGTATATATTTATATTGGAATGTGACTTTTATAATAGTCGGTGGACGCATTCTTGCCCCCACTCCTGTAGTCCTTCTTCTTTTTCTCCTTTCCTGAAGATGGTAAGACAGCCGAAATGATCGAGAACCGTGAGTGTCAGCCTCTTTTTTGTGTTTTCTAGTTGTATCTTTAATTATATATTGGTATAAACTGAAACCAAACCTTTATTTAAATAAACATTTTTAAGTAGCCCTGCGACTTTTGCATTTATGATTTTCATAGAATGATTGCCTTTATGCCTTACTGCCAGCTATAGGTTTTTTTTTTGTTATTATTTGAAGGTGACTGTGGCACTGCGTCTTAAAAAATTATTGTACTTCCCCCCATCTGTACTAAAGTACCCAGCAGTTAGTTTTAACGCCTCCAAGAAGCTCAGCACTTTTGCTGGGTCCAGAGGTAACATTTTTTCTATGGTTTTGTTGAGTGTCCTGAAGAACTTACTTTGTGTAGCAAAGTTGCCTGATAGTCAGCCAGCAGGTGTAACGGTGTTTCTTCCTCTTCTTTGTAGAATCTGCTCAAATAATCATTGATAATGCCCAGTCGGACTCTCTACGTTTCGGGAGGAGACTTCCTTTTTCCTTCTTCGGGTCCTTAGGTGCACTTGTGGGAGGTTGACTCCCACTAGTTAGCGCTTTTGGACCTTCTGCGCTTCTGGAGGATGGTCTCCGAACTTTTTTCTCCTTAGTATCATACAGGGGAAAACCCTTGAAGCTCTGTTGGTGGAACACCTCAACCGGATTAAGGCTATTTACTCAAGGGGGTCGCCTGGTACCCTTGAGGCTCCGTTCGTAATACAGTAACCTCTGTATCATCTATCCTTTGACACGGATGACTTTGATCCTTTGACTTTGGATTGAGGCTGAGATAAGAGGAGAGGATTTGGGAAGTTGGAAGGATGTGAAACGAAGGAGATCAGGCCTAGCCCCTGGTCACATTCTCCTCCTCTTTCGTTTGTCCCTGCATATGGCAGGTTAAAAGGGTAGCCTTGCGAAGCACAAAAGTTGGAGTTGAGTACTAGAGGCTATTAGAGTCGCATAATCACTCCATTACTACCCCTAGGTAAAAGCTACCGGTATCCGGTTACATGGTTTTTTCTGTATGTGTATTCCGTGATGTCTTGTTATAAGACACCTACGATTATTTGTACTTTACCTACTTATTGTGTATAATATTATCTGTTTTTAAAACTGCATTTTATTCTATTAACAATTATATTATTGTTTTAAAAACAAAAAAAAATTTTATAAAATAATTTATTTACGAAGCGAAAAGATAAAAGCTTGCTGTTAATTTTAGTAATGTTTAAAGAATGAAAGGAATTATTTAAAACAATACTATTAAGGAGGCTTGAAGAGTTGACTTAAGGTAGTTGCTCTTGGGTTAAATTAAGACGTGCTTGTAGGAACAGCGTAAATATTTGAGTAGGCTTCCAATATAGTAGTTTTCAAATCAACGATGCTCTTAGAAAATTTATTACTTAAATTGCACCTTTAAATAATGTAAATTTCATTTTCTTAGTTAAAAAATTCTTACTTCTGCCTATGAAAAAGGTTTTAAATAAAACCGAAACGTTGGCAACGAGAGTTTGATTTTTTATCCTGGAAATTGACTGAATCCGATTAGAGAACACACCTATATATATATATATATATATATATATATATATATATATATATATATATATATATATAAACTAGAATTTAAAAAGAACACATAGAAAGGAAACCACTGAACTCACTACTATATTTCGATGTCCTCGTCTTCAGGAAAAGAAGTGAAACGCTCCAAAGGCTGATAACGACTCATATATATATATCATCAAAACACAATGTGAAATGGGAAAAAAAGACTAAGATCTTTCAACCGTAACAAGTGGTCTTCGTCAGAGTCAAAAACTCAACTCTCTCTCTCTCCCCCCCCCCCCCATTTTTATATTGTGATTTGATCATTGATTGATATTTCACGTGTTATGTCAGATCTTGTTTTATATTTTATATATATCTATTTAATATAGAACGATCGATTTTTCTAATAAGAAATAAATACTATATATTTTGGAATGTGGCTGAAAGATGTCAGTTTTCTGACCACATTGTTGTTTGCGTGATTTACCAACACTGATTGGATTTTTGAAAGTCTCTTAGAAACTTGTTCATTTTCACTCAACATTAACTCCCGAGGTAGAGAAAGTCCATTTAAATGTTATCATCTAATTGAAAGTTATAAAAACTAAAAGCTAAAACTGCTCCCCTCCCCCACAACCACCAATCCTTCGTCTCAACCATATCTGACTTTCCTATCATTCGTAAAACTAAATTATCCTACTTGTTTAAACTTTAACATTAGTTTTAATAGAAAAAAAACTACTGCACAAATATGTATTTTTCAGTGGTTTTTTTTAATATTGCCTTCATTATAAAAAAAAAATAAAAAAGGTAGAAAGAGAGAGAGACTGATAGGTAAAGAATGAAAAGAGAGAGGGTGAGAGAGAGTGGGAGAGGGGGTGAGAGAGGGAGGAAGAGAGAGAGTGAGAGACTAATAGGGTAAAGAGTGAAAGAGAGGGAGATAGAGAGAGAGGGATTGAGAGAGGGAGAAAAAGAGAGAGAGTGAGTGAGGGAGAGAGAGAGACTGATAGGGTAAAGGATGAAAGAGAGAGAGAGAGAGATTAAGTGAGAGACTGATAGGCTAAAGGATGAAAGAGAGGGAGAGAAAGAGAGAGAGGCTGATAGGGTAAGAGATGAATGAGAGGGAGAGAGAGAGTGTGTTAGAGGGAGTGACTGAGGGAGAAAGAGAGAGAGAGAGAGATTGGTAGGGTAAAGGATGAAAGAGTGGGAGAGAGAGAGAGGGAGGAAGAAAGAGAGTGAGATTGGTAGGTAAAGAATGAAAGAGAGAGAGACTGATAGGGTAAAGAATGAAAGAGAGAGGGAGAGAGAGAGTGCGAGAGGGGGTGAGAGAGGGAGGAAGAGAGAGAGTGAGAGACTAATAGGGTAAAGAATGAAAGAGAGGGAGATAGAGAGAGAGGGATTGAGAGAGGGAGAAAAAGAGAGAGAATGAGTGAGGGAGAGAGAGAGACTGATAGGGTAAAGGATGAAAGAGAGAGAGTGAGAGGGGATGAGAGAGAGAGAGAGAGAGATTAAGTGAGAGACTGATAGGCTAAAGGATGAAAGAGAGGGAGAGAATGAGAGAGAGACTGATAGGGTAAGAGATGAATGAGAGGGAGAGAGAGAGTGTGTTAGAGGGAGTGATTGAGGGAGGAAGAGAGAGAGAGAGAGAGAGAGATTGGTAGGGTAAAGGATGAAAGAGTGGGAAAGAGAGAGTGAGATTGGTAGGGTAAAGAATGAAAGAGAAAGAGTGGGAGAGGGGGTGAGAGAGGGAGGAAGAGAGAGAGTGAGGGTGAGAGAGAGATTGGTAGGGTAAAGAATGAAAGCTAGGGAGTGAGAGAGGGAGGAAGAGAGAGAGTGAGTGAGAGAGAGAATAATAAGGTAAAGAATGAATGAGAAGGAGCGAGAGAGAGGGAGGAAGAGAGATTGTGAGAGGGAGTGAGAGATCAATAGAATAACTGCAACTCCAGATTTTTTTTCCTTTTCTCATTATTTATTCATTGCTGTACTTTTGTCTCTATCTTCCTTCTGTTTTGTAGTAACACTCAAAGAGCGTTGTTCAGAATTAAATTTTCCCCTTGACTTTTCAAATTACTTACTTCCTTTTCTCATGATAATAAATCTCTAATTATCGTAATTAATTTTTGCTATAAAATCAGAAAGATGTTTGAAACTGAACATATATAAGTTGAAAATCGAAGAAGAGTAACACACAGAGTAATGAAACAGACTTGTTAATTCAAATTTTATGGAATATCATTCTTTAGGAGACAAGAGAGAGGGAGAGATTACGTCTACTGTACAGAACATTTCAATGTTTCAATTTCTTCAAATCTTCTATTCCACTACTATCACTACTATCGACATGTTTCGACTGCTCATCAGTCATCTTCTGGATAATGAGGTTCTTTGCTGAGTTTATATATATATGATCAAACCACAATATGAAATGGGAAAACAGACTAAGATCTTTCAACCGTAACAAGCGGTCTTCCTTAGAGTCAAAAACCAACTGAAACACTAGATGCAGAAAAATTTGGTGAGGTGTTTCTACTTCCCTCCATTCTTCTCAACCCTCACCAGATGTTTTCTGCAATTGCAGAAATTTCTTACAATTTGCTCTTATTGACTGTTCAGTCTGGTCGATGGTTTTGTCCGGTTAACATTGTTGTTCTTTTAAATAATGTAATTTCATTTGCTTAGTTAAAAAATTCTTACCTCTGCCTATGGAAAAAGGTTTTAAATAAAACCGAAAACGTTGGCAACGAGAGTTTGATTTTTTATCCTGGAAAATTGACCGAACCCCGATTAGAGAAACACACCTATATATATATATATTATATTAATTCTGTTATATATATATATATATATACACGAGTTCGAGATTAACAAAGAGCAACACACAAAGTAGGGAAACACACTTACAGACTCAAATTTTCGGGTAATCCGTCTTCAGGAGAAAAGAGAATGGGAGGACCAAGCACGTTGTAGTCGCAACGGCAAGTAACAACACGGCAACCGCCAGTGCTGTCAACCGTACCGGTCTTAAAGTATAAATTTAGGAGAAGATATAAAACAGAAGCTCAGATAAGCAGTACTGGTTGGGTAAAAACTATAAGTAGGTGAAAAATTATAAACAATATAAGATAAAAACAAACTATAAGAAACAAAAATAATGATAGAGAAAAGAAGAAAAAATAAATAAATAAATAAAAATAAATACAATACATAAAACTTGCATTGGTTGTTTTAGTAAATAAAAGGGTAAGTATGGGAAACTAGTTAAGAATAAGAATTTAGAAAAATAAAATAGGATAAAACAAACTAGTAGTAAGTGAAGAAGACAAAATAGATATACACAAAATATACGAAAGAGGAAAAAAGAAATAAGTACTAGAGAATAAAGAATACTGGAAAAAAAGTACAAAAAAAATGTACAAAAAGTTATCTTTTAAGGTAAATAATTAAAAGATAATTTTTTGTAATTTTTTTTTTGTACTTTTTTTCCAGTATTCTTTATTCTCTAGTACTTATTTCTTTTTCCTCTTTCGTATATTTTGTGATATCTATTTTGTCTTCTTCACTTACTACTAGTTTGTTTTATCCTATTTTAATTTTCTAAATTCTTATTCTTAACTAGTTTCCATACTTACCCTTTTATTTACTAAAACAACCAATGCAAGTTTTTTGTATTGTATTTATTTTTATTTATTTATTTATTTTTTCTTCTTTTCTCTATCAATTATTTTTTTTCTTATAGTTTGTTTTTATCTTATATTGTTTCTTTATTCTCTAGTACTTATTTCTTTTTTCCTCTTTTGTATATTTTGTGTATATCTATTTTGTCTTCTTCACTTACTACTAGTTTGTTTTATCCTATTTTATTTTTCTAAATTCTTATTCTTAACTAGTTTCCACTATACTTACCCTTTTATTTACTAAAACAACCAATCAAGTTTTTTGTATTGTATTTATTTTTATTTATTTATTTATTTTTTCTTCTTTTCTCTATCATTATTTTTTATTCTTATAGTTTGTTTTTATCTTATATTGTTTATAATTTTTCACCTACTTATAGTTTTACCCAACCAGTACTGCTTATCTGAGCTTCCTAATTTTCTCCTTTTTTTTTCCTAATTTTCTCCTAATTTTATACTTTAAGACCGGGTACGGTTGACAGCACTGGCGGTTGCCGGGTTGGTTACTTGCCGTTGCGCCTACAACGTGCTTGGTCTCCCATTCTCTTTTCTCCTGAAGACGGATTACCCGAAATTTGAGTCTGTAAGGTGTTT
>JAPFBL010001221.1:0-24285 GCA_026182355.1 Hermatobates lingyangjiaoensis | reverse complement strand
AACGTGCGATGTATTAATCCGTTGATTATTCTCTTATAGGAGCTATAACGAGGCACACTTCATTCTGTAGTACCACTTGAACAACAAAACAAACACAACAACAACAACAACAACAAACCCCCCCGATTAGTCAATCAGTAAAAAAGATTTTTAAGACCAAGGTCGTGAATTAATGTTTAATTATATATTGCATAATGCTTCTGTATTCGTAAACGTAAATGCATTTCATTTGTTTGCCTTTTGATAGAAAAGATTACACTATAAGGGGCAAGAATAAAACAAACATTTGATAACTTTGAAGTAGTCATCCTTGTCTTCAAGCTTGTACATACAACACATTTACTTATTATTTACACTTATCATTATTATCGTCAAATTTAAATATAGCTATGATGTCTTGTGTTTTTATTAAAAACTTGTTTATTATTGTGAATATGTATTGAATAATTGATTTTAGCAGTACTCGTAGGGGTGACTTAGTGAAAGGGAGATTTGGAGAGAGATAGGAGGGGGGAAAGAGAGAGTGAGTGAGAGAGAGAGAAGAGAGAGAGAGAGTGAGAGAGAGCGAGGGAGAGGGAGAGAGAAGAGAGAGAGTGAGAGAGAGAGAGAAGAATAGAGGGCAAGCGAAGGAGAGAGATAGCAGGGGAGAGAGAGAGAGAGTGAGAGACAGAGCGAGTGAGTGAGAGAGAGAGCACGGGAGAGAGAAAGATAGAGGGCAAGCGAAGGAGAGAGATAGAAGGGGGTGAGAGAGAGGAAGAGAGGGATGGGGAGAGGGATGGAGAGAGAGAAGGAGATTGGGTGAGAGAGAGAGAGAGGACGAGAGGGAGAGTGAGAGAGAGGGAAGGAGAGAGAGGGATAGAGGGCAAGCGAAGGAGAGAGATATTAGGGGGGAGAGAGAGAGTGAGTGAGTGAGAGAGAGAGCGAGGGAGAGAGAAGGATAGAGGGATAGCAAAGGAGAGAGAGAAAGAGAGGGATCCAACGACCAACGACCAACGAATATAACCGCGCACTATAGTGCACGTCGTAACTAGCAGTTCCAGATCAGAGGCCTTCTACTGCTTGATTACTGTGCTACTATAACATGGAGTGTCAGTAATTCATGTCGGATATTAAGTTAGTCTGTACAGTAATGATGTCGTATTCGCGGTCATGTGGTCTTGTTAGTCATAGTTTTCAATGCTTTGAGTCATGAACTGGAAAGGTAGTCAGATAGTCACTGGATGAAGTAATTATTTAGTGAGGTTGAGGAAGGTTGGCGACAGGATTTAGAGTTTGTACAAGGAGGTTTGGATGGGTAGATAGTTTGTTGTCTTCATTGGTAGTAAGTCGAGTGATGTAGCTATCTATGGATTCCATTTTCAAATCATGGTGAATATCAACATTACGGGCGTACCAAGGAGCCCTGGCTATAAGGCGGGCACACTTATTTTGAACAATCTGGATACACGCCTTGTTCGTTGGTGCAGCTCTAAACCAGACGGAGCATCCATAAGTCATCGCTGAACGAATAACCCCCTTATAGACAAGGTCCTTGACCGAATCAGGAGAATTCCTTGATTTGAAAAGAGAATATAGATTACACATCAAGTAAATTCCAAGCTTGGATTTCTTATGGAGGTGCTGTTTGAATGTTAATCTAGAGTCTAAAAGAAGACCCACATATTTTACATGGGTTTGGTAGGGAATGATCTGGTTACCAATGAAGACAGGAGGAGGACGGGGAGAGACACCCTTGCAGAAGCGAACATGGGAACTCTTTGTTGGATTCACCGCTAGTTTCCACTTTGAGAACCAATGCAAAGCCCCATCAAGGAAACATTGCAATTTCCTGGTGGCATAGCTCACATTAGCACATCTATAAGCTACAGCGGTGTCATCCGCGAAGAGTCCGAGAAATGTCTCAATCTGCTTGGGTGAATCGGGAGTTATTATAGCAGGAGGCTTGGGGAAGTCAAGTGTGTACAGGCAATATAGGATTGGACCAAGAACACTGCCCTGGGGAACACCTCTATGCATTTGTCCAGTTGGAGAATGTCTGTCATTAATAGAAACAAAAAAGTTTCGTCCAGAGAGGAAAGACCCAATAATCTCCACAAACCATTCAGGCACACCAAAGCAGCCTAGTTTGTGCAGTAGACCCCGATGCCAGACCGAGTCGAAAGTTCGCTCCAGATCCAGAAACACTGCCACTGTCTTATAAGGGAGGAATGGCCTCCCCAGTGAAGTTCCCTGCTTGATGAACTGGACCAATCTTCGAAGCTGTAAAGTGGTCCCATGTTCACGTCGGAAGCCAAACTGTTCCGGCTGGAATGGCAAATAGGACTTTATAGAGAGGGATGGAGAGAGAGAAGGAGATAGGGTGAGATAGGGATGGAGAAAGAGAGAGGGCAAAGGAGGGAGAGCTAAGGAGAGAGAGATAGAAGGGGGTGAGAGAGAGGAAGAGAGGGATGGAGAGAGAGAGTGAGAAGAGAGAGGGAAGGAGAGAGATAGAAGGGGGTGATAGAGAGGAAGAGAGGGATGGAGAGAGAGTGAGAGAGAGGGAAGGAGAGAGGGCAAGCGAAGGAGAGAGATAGAAGGGGGTGGGAGAGAGGAAGAGAGGGATGGAGAGAGAGAGGAAGGGAGAGAGAGTGAGAGAGAGGGAAGGAGAGAGGGCAAGCGAAGGATAGAGATAGAAGGGGGTGAGAGAGAGGAAGAGAGGGATGGAAAGAGAGTGAGAGAGAGGGAAGGAGAGAGGGCAAGCGAAGGAGAGAGATAGAAGGGGGTGGGAGAGAGGAAGAGAGGGATGGAGAGAGAGAGGAAGGGAGAGAGAGTGAGAGAGAGGGAAGGAGAGAGGGCAAGCGAAAGAGAGAGATAGAAGGGGGTAAGAGAGAGGAAGAGAGGGATGGAGAGGGAAGGAGAGAGGGCAAGCGAAGGAGAGAGATAGAAGGGGGTGAGAGAGAGGAAGAGAGGGATGGAGAGAGAGAGAAGGAGATAGTGTGAGAGAGAAGGGGGAGAGAGACAGAGAGTGAGACAAGGAGAGTGTTAAAATAGGAGGAGAAGATATAGCAGAAAATGTAGAAAAAGAAGAAAGCTTAAAAAACGAGGTAAACAGATAGACAAAGAAAGAATGAAGGGATTAAGAATAAGAAAGACTTTCAGGGAAAGAGTCGATTGGTTTGAGTGATACCCGTGAGAGGGGGGAGGGGGTGGGGGGTTTAGTAAAAAATGACGTAACGATATTTCTGCGAGGAAGTAATAAAGCTGGCAAAGGGTGAAAGTGGTAGTCAAGGAAGCTTATAAGAAACTGTTTTATGATTAAACAGAAATAGATAAATCAGTATATTTTAAATAGCTTGAAAGCTCTAGAATATGTGTTTTAGCAAAGAAGAGAGCAAGTAGCGGAAGAAAGTATCCCCCCACTCTACCTAGTCAAACTTAGCTATTGGAAAGTCGGATTCTGTCTGTTCTAGACAAGTATAGCATATATATATAACAGATTCAATAATATATCGACCGTTTGATAGAATAGGTCTGTTCTCTAATCGGGGTTCGGTCAATTTTCCAGGATAAAAAATCAAACTCTCGTTGCCAACGTTTCGGTTTTATTTAAAACCTTTTTCACAGGTAGAAGTAAGAATTTTTTAAACTAAGAAAATGAAATTTACATTATTTTAAGGAATAACAATGTTAACCGGGCAAAACCTTCGACTAGATTGTCTAGACAGACAGTCTAGACTAGACAGTCTAATCAAAGGTTTTGTCCGGTTAAGATTGTTGTTCCTTTAAATAATGTAAATTTCATTTTCTTAGTTTAAAAAATTCTTACTTCTGCCTGTGAAAAAGGTTTTAAATAAAACCGAAACGTTGGCAAAGAGAGTTTGATTTTTTATCCTGGAAAATTGACCGAACCCCGATTAGAGAACACACCTATATATTTATATATATATATATATACGCAAGTCAGTGTATATATATACGCGAGTCAGTTATATATATATATATATATATATATATATATATATATATTTCATTCGTTCATTCATTCGTATATGTTTCATTCGCGCTCCGTTCTTCGACGTGGGGAGATCTCTCTCACTTCGTCCTCTCTACTAGTCTACTCTCCTGATGACGAACAACAGTTCGAAATATTGAATTCTGTAAGTTTTCTTTGTATTCTCTTTTCTGTGTCGTGCTTTGTGTAATTTAAATTTTTATATATATATATATATATATATATATAGAGAGAGAGAGAGAGAGAGAGAGAGACAGACAGAGAGAAAGAGAGAAAGGAGAGAGAGAGATGTTTGTGATTCATCGTGAAACGTTTGTTGTCCTTTTGGATCGTTTTCCTGTTTACAGTGTATATATATATATATATTATATATATATATATACTAATCAGTGTATATATATATCTATATAATTAAAGTTACAGCTAGAGAACACAAGAAAAAGGACGAACACTCACGAATCTCGATTATTTCGGCGTCTTGCCGTCTTCAGGAGAGTAGAAAGAAAGAAAATAAAATAAAAGGAGAAAGAATGAAGGAACGGAGACGTAAATGCGTCCACTGGCCGATGTAAAACTTTATGTATATATATCTATATATATATATATTAATAGTTGAGTAGCAGTTTGCTTCTCAACGCGAGTACTTCGCACTTCTTCCCGATGACGACGGATGTCAAAATATCGAAGTGAGTTCTGTAGTGTCTTTCTGTGTTCTTTTCTCTGTGTTAAAGTGTATATATATATATATATATATATATATATATATAGAGAGAGAGAGAGAGAGAGAGAGAGAGAGAGAGAGATGTGTTTGTGATTCATCGTGAAACGTTTGTTGTCCTTTTGGATCGTTTTCCTGTTTACAGTGTATATACATACGAATTAGTATATATATATATATATATATATACAGAGAGAGATAGAGAGAGAGAGAGAGAGAGAGAGAGAGAGAGAGAGAGAGAGAGAGAGAGAGAGAGAGAGAGAGTCTGAGAGACGGATGGACGTAGAGAGGAGGAACAAGGCCATCAAAACAGTGGGTCAGGGTGATCATCTACTAACTCACTCGCACCTTCACTCAATCCCTATCATATATACCTTTCCATATAATTTTTTTTTTTTTTATCCCAATTTCCAAAGTAAATTAATATTTTTAAACAAGAAAATCATATAGACAATGTCAAACAAGGTTAAATTAAAAAAAAATAACATGGAATTAATAACACGATGATGAATCAAATTACATTCTTCTTCGGTAAACATTTAATTTTTTTTTTACTCGAAAATATTGACATAAATAAATTAAGGGGGACAATTTTTTTTTAATTTAATAATAGTTATATGATTAATACCTGGAATACTATACAAGGTTACATTTCTAACCCAAAGACCTAATTTAATTCTATTATAATATTTACTTTTGCTTTTAATCTACTAAGCTAATTTTATTCTGATTGTTATAGTAAAGTTGGAAGGAAAAAATTGATTTTCTTTTGTAAAAAAGTGTGATTTATTTTAATATATATGGTAAAAAATAATAATTTATATATATATATATATGAGTTGACTGTCGTCCCTCCGTCAATTCACTTCTTCTCCCGAGGACGACCACCATTACGGTCGAAATATTAAAAAGTGAGTCTTTGTTGTGTTTCTGTTTATGTGTCACTGCTTATTTTAATTGTTATTTGTCCTGCCGGACCGTTTTTCGTTTATTATGGTATATATATATATATATATTATATATATATATATATATATATATATATATGATGTAATTTTTTTTTTTGAGGTTTGAGGTCGAATGATTTTAAACTAGTCCTTTTGCCGACGTTTCGACATATATTTATGTCATCTTCAGGGCTAGGAAATCTGTTTTTGTTGCAGCATTCTTATTTAGTACTGTTTCATGATGGCTACTATTTGGCTTCAAAATAGTAGCCATCATGAAACAGTACTAAATAAGAATGCTGCAACATAAACAGATTTCCAAGCCCTGAAGATGATATAAATATATGTCAAAACGTCGGCAAAAGGACTAGTTTCAAATCATTCGACCTCAAACCTCAAAAAAAAAAAAAAAATACATCATATAAATATTGGGTCAAGAAAACAAATCATGATATATTATATATATATATATATATATATATATATATATATATATTAGTATATTTTGGGAGCAGACCTTCATTTAGACATGTTTTATTAAAGAGTATGCCAATCTTCATTTTCGTTCGTTTTTTATTTAATTTCTCCAGTTTTCTAAACTTGGTTTTTAACTCTTCGGGTAAACTAAACACTAACTCTCCGAAAGATTTATTCTTGAGTTCCATAGCAGTAATCGAATAATGTATAGTTGTTTGTTTTTAGTTAGGTTTAGAGTGTATTATTCGATTACTACTATGGAACTCAAGAATAAATCTTTCGGAGAGTTAGTGTTTAGTTTACCCGAAGAACTAAAAACCAAGTTTAGAAAACTGGAGAAATTAAATAATATATATATATATAGTTGAATGTAGCAAAAGAAACATAGAGAAATTAAAAGAACACACTTACAGTCTCTAATTTTTGGTTTGAACCGTCTTTAGGAGAGATAAGAGAGGGAAACCAAGCGCACTGGTTCAGAGACGTTTGGGAGACCCTCTGTATAAACTCTGTATGTAACGGTCCGGTCTCCAACTGTCTCTGTACCAGTGCTTGGTTTCCCTCTCTTATCTCTCCTAAAGACGGTTCAAACCGAAAATTAGAGACTGTAAGTGTGTGTTTTTAATTTCTCTATGTTTTTTTTTTTATATTCATTGAACCATATTTGTCCGTTTCGGATTGTATTTTCTTTTTAAATATTATAAAAGAATTTTTTTTTATAAAAAAATAGAATTACATAACTGCAATGGTACTTTGGCCTATTCCAATTTTAAATTCACCAAAGACCTAGTTTATGCTTCAAGGGTTGTTCATGCATTTAGTTTTTCATATTATTATTTAAATAGGAAACAAGAAATAATACATAAATAATGATATACAATCTATTTTCAATGAGCTTATTATAGACAGTTCGGTAATTTAGTAAATATCTGTTATTTCCTCCTTAAAAAAGTTTGTTTTTCGTAACTATATATTAAAGAGTCACGAATTCCTATGAATAAACTGTTTCAATTTAAAAATAATAATCTATACTGTTATAAAAAGAAGTCATGTCCGTCTGTCCATCTGTCCGTCTGTCCGTCTGTCCATCTGTCCGTCTGTTCGTCTGACCGTCTGTCCGTCTGTCCGTCTGTCCGTCTGTCCATCTGTCCGTCTGTCCGTCTGTCCGTCTGTTCGTCTGTCCGTCTGTCCGTCTGTCCGTCTGTCCATCTGTCCGTCTGTCCGTCTGTCCGTCCGTCACAAATATAAACAAATCCAGCAAGTATAACAAGTCATACATTACTCCATGATGAATTTACAGTTTTTATCTGTGTAATTCCCTTTGGTATAATCGAAATTTTATGAATTTTTTTCTGTCATCTGCTAATTTAAGTACTGTTTATTAATAGAATTTTATTATTTTATAATATTATTAGTAGTTTAGCATTAAAAAGAAAAAATTCTGAAAGCATAAAATATACCTTACTATTAATGTAATTTTAAAAAGAAATATTACAAATTATCCAAAAAGAATGCACTATTTATAGGTATCATTTTATTCTAATCAGTCAAACAGGATTACCTGAAATTACCTCACAAAAAAAAAAGCACGAGATGAAATCAACGAAGTTTAAACCACAAGAAAAAGGGAAAACAATAGAAATAAATGCTCCGAGGCCTTTCACTTCATGCCATCAATGCTAAGTTTTATATCTTACTTTGTTTACTCTCTAATGACAGAAAGTGAAATGCCTCAGAACATTTATTTTTATTGTTTTCCTTTTCCCTAGTGGTTTAAACTTCATATATATTATATATATATATATATATATATATATATTATATATATATATATATATTGGTATACTTTGGGAGCAGACCTTCTTTTAAACATACCTCATTAAAGATCTTGCCAACATTAAGTTTAGTATGTTTCCTATATACCTTTTCAAGGTTTCAAATGCTACTTTTCCATCTTTGTGGTATCATATAAATTAACTCACCGATTTTTTTATCTTTAAATATATTTTTCATTTTACATGTCCGACGTTTCAGTCTACATTGACCATTCTCAAGGATTCTATATACAAGGTTTTTTTAACAATTCTAATAAATACTTATTTACAATAACAATTACATCACTTCTATCAAACATAACTAATAATAAAATATACTTTTAAAAAACACTACCTTAATAATCATGAGTAACAGGTTTGCTACAAAATTCCCTACATGAACTTTTACACAACATTATTTAAATCACTAAATAGTTATTTTTTACGAATGTAACTTAAGGTGGTGATGTAATTGTTATTGTAAATAAGTATTTATTAGAATTGTTAAAAAAACCTTGTATATAGAATCCTTGAGAATGGTCAACGTAGACTGAAACGTCGGACATGTAAAATGAAAAATATATTTAAAGATAAAAAAATCGGTGAGTTAATTTATATGATACCACAAAGATGGAAAAGAAGCATTCGAAACCTTGAAAAGGTATGTAGGAAACATACTAAACTTAATGTTGGCAAGATCTTTAATGAGGTATATATATATATATATATATATATATATATATATATATTTATAAATGAAATAAATTCAGAACGAAGGAAACACACAGAAAGACACAGACATAACTCACATCGATATTTAGACCATCGTCGTCATCAGGACGTGTGAAGAGCGAAGAGCGAAGAGTCCCGCAGGAAGGCAGGGGGGCGACTCTTATAATTTCGGCGTCTTGCCGTCTTCAGGAGAGAAGAAAGAAAGAAAATAAAAGGAGAAAGAATGAAGGAACGGAGACGTAAATGCGTCCACTGGCCGATGTAAACAACGATACAATGACACGCAGTGCAGCCATATATATATATATATATATGATCAAACCACAATATGAAATGGGAAAACAAGACTAAGATCTTTCAACTGTAACAAGCGGTCTTCGTCAGAGTCAAAAAACCAACCCTCTGACGAAGACCACTTGTTACGGTTGGAAGATCTTGTTTTCCCATTTCATATTGAGGTTTGATCATTGATTGTTATTTTTCGTTTTATGTGAAATCTTGATTATATATATATAATACTATTTTTCTTTCTTATCGAGGTTTTGTCTAGCTTCAATAACGCAAAACCTGTAAGCCGACGTTTCTTCTATATTTATAAACATCTTCAGGGCTACATCAATACAGAGTTTAATTGCAATAACATAAAACATAAAACCCAGTGACAGAAGGTTCGAAAAACTGTCACTAGGGCAGCACACTAGCTGATTTGAACACAAACCGTTATGTAGTTAGTTCCTCACAATAGAAAACTACCAAGGTAATTATGTATATTAATTAAATAATGTAATGTATTTATGTTTCATGTTATTGTAATTAAACTCAGTATTGATGTAGCCCTGAAGATGTCTACAAATATAGTCGAAACGTCGGCTAAAGATGTTGCATTATTGAAGCTAGATCAAACCTCGATAAGAAAGAAAAATAGTGTTAAATATATGTGGTCGAGATTGGAAAACATATATATATATATATATATACAATTAAAAGAAACGGTCCAGCGGACTTTTTTTAAATAAAATAAATTCAATACGAAGGAAACACACAGAAAGACACAGAGATAACTCATATCGATATTTCGACCATGGTGACCATTGATGACGACGATGGTCGAAATATCGATATGAGTTATCTCTGTGTCTTTCTGTGTTTCTTCGTGTTGAATTTATTTTATTTATATATATATGTGTGTGTCAAAAAGTTATATCCGTCGACAAAGTTTTGGGTGTTTAGGTAATAATAATAACAGTAAAAAGATGTAAAATTAATGGCTTTGCTAAGGAATATATTTACTTTTAAAATTTTTTTTTGTTGGATTTCGTTGTTGGTTATAATTTTTTGCAAAGTCATCGGTCAGTATGAACTGACTTAATAACAGCCTCTTTGAATAGCCTGAGGCCTATGCTTTATTTACCATGAACCTGTTTTGGTATACACCTTGAGGTAATGAATAGGTCCACACCTTGAGGTAATGAATAGGTCCATTTTGATATAGAACATTAAATAAAGCAGTTTGATTTGTATATGGAATAGGAAAAACAAAGTACTTGTCTTGTACACTGTGATTAGCTGTTATGTTTTATGAAAGTCTTGTTAAGATATGTATTATCGCCAGACCACTAACTCTGTTATAACATTGTTAAGTCTTGTTTTCTTTATAACAATGTGTTGAAGTAATCATTAGTATATACTATATTATGATCTGTGTGTGTGTGTGTGTGTGCTATTGATGAAGAAAGACATGACAGCTTCAATAGATTATAGAATCTATAAAAGCAAAACAACAATTCCTCTTCCCCTATTCACCTTGGATTTCCATAAAGGGGGAAGAAAAAGAAAGAAACAAATATCTGCTTGCATCAACCAGATGCGTTTTTCAGGGGATTGCAAAACCCTTCATGCAAATTATATATATATATATATATATATATATATATATATATATATATATATATATATATATATATATGATCAAACCACAAAAAGAAATGGGAAAACAAGACTAAGATCTTCAGTTGGGTTTTTGACTCTGACGAAGACCGCTTGTTACGGTTGAAAGATCTTAGTCTTGTTTTCCCATTTCTTATTGTGGTTTGATCATTGATTGTTATTTCACGTGTTTATGTGAAAGTTTATATATATATATATATATATACACTTTTTCGTTGGAAATAGGATCCAAAACGGACAAATATAGTTCAATATATACAAAGAAACATAGAGAAATCAAAAGCAGACACTTACAGTCTCTAATTTCTGGTTTGAACCGTCTTCAGGAGAGATAAGAGAGGGAAACCAAGCGCACGGTCTCCAACCGTCTCTGAACCAGTGCGCTTGGTTTCCCTCTCTTATCTCTCCTGAAGACGGTTCAAACCGAAAATTAGAGACTGTAAGTGTGTTCTTCTGATTTCTCTATGATTCTTTGTCTATATTGAACTATTATATATATATATACCACAATTAAAAGAAACGGTCCAGCGGACTTTTTTAAAATAAAATAAATTCAAAACGAAGGAAACACACAGAAAGACACAGACATAACTCACATCGATATTTCGACCATCGTCGTCATCAGGAGGTGCGAAGAGTGAAGAGTCCCGCAGGAAGACAGGGCGGTACTCTATATATATATATATATATCTCAATGATAAAACCACAATATGAAATGGTAAAACAAGGAACAAGACCAAGCGGTCTTCGCCAAAGTCAAAAACCCAGCTTCGTCAGGTTTTTGAAAGTCAGGTTGAAAGATCTTAATCTTGTTTTCTCATTTTCATATATGTGGTGATCATATATATATATATATATATATATACAATTAAAAGAAACGGTCCAGCGGACTTTTTTACAATAAAATAAAAAACGAAGGAAACACACAGAAAGACACAGACATAACTCACATCGATATTTCGACAATCGTCGTCATCAGGAGGTGCGAAGAGCGAAGAGTCCCGCAGGAAGACAGGGCGGTACTCTTCCTTCTCTTTTAAAAATTAAAAAAGAAAACATTTAACTAAAATAAAATTAAAAGCTGATAACAACTTTAAAAAAAAAAAAAAAAAATCAACGATTGAGGTTAAGCCCAGGAGCCGATCTACCGCCGTACCTGACGAAGCTGGGTTTTTGACTTTGGCGAAGACCGCTTGGTCTTGTTCCTTGTTTTACCATTTCATATTGTGGTTTTATCATTGAGATATATATATATATATAGAGTACCGCCCTGTCTTCCTGCGGGACTCTTCGCTCTTCGCACCTCCTGATGACGACGATGGTCGAAATATCGATGTGAGTTATGTCTGTGTCTTTCTGTGTGTTTCCTTCGTTTTTTATTTTATTATATATATATATATTTATATGATATATATCATATATCATATATATGATATATCATATATCACGCAGTGACCTTCCTGTTTCTACTCATGCCAGTTCTCACGGACTCAGTTTTAATGACTGTTTCCGTGTACAGGTCCTGAGGCAGATTGATCAGACTAATTCAGAAGTTACTCTGAGAGCTTCAGAAGATGCACTTATTAGTCTTCTGGGCGGTAGATCGGCTCCTGGGCTTAACCTCAATCGTTGATTTTTTTTTTTTTTTTTAAAGTTGTTATCAGCTTTTAATTTTATTTTAGTTAAATGTTTTCTTTTTTAATTTTTATTTGGCTTTTATTTCTTTATCTTCCCTGTCTACCTTTCCTCCGAAAGTTGGCTACACTGTTTGAGTGCTTCAGTTAGAACGCCAAGTCAGTCGTTATCAGCCTTTGGAGCGATTCACTTCTTTTCCTGAAGACGAGGACATCGAAATATAGTAGTGAGTTCAGTGAGAAGGCAGGAAGGTCGCCGCCTTGCCTTCCTGCGGGACTCTTCGCTCTTTGCTCTTCACACCTCCTGATGACGACGATGGTCGAAATATCGATGTGAGTTATGTCTGTCTCTTTCTGTGTGTTCCCTTCGTTTTGAATTTATTATATATATAAATATAGTTCTGCATAAATGCCGATCCAGAGCAATGTCAGATGCTCTTTAAAGATCCCCCTGTGTTAATAGAGTTGAGTTAGACAAAATTTACGGCTCTCAATTTGGCTTGCCTATAAATTAAAACGGGTGCCAAATAATAAATTTCCTACATACTTTCCTTCCGTCCTCCTAAAACAGCATTAAAAGCTAAAAAAAAAAAAGCCTTTAATTACGTATCAGTCAATCCACTTTAGTATATAGTAATTAAAATACTTCATTCATACTATATTTTTAGTGTTTTAAAAACAATCTGTGAATACATAGTGGAATACAAATTCTATTCGTATATATTTGATATATACCTTTGTGATGACATGAATGACTTTGAAATCTTAATTGCTTCGATCAGAATAGGCTTGTACTATTTACTACATTTCGACATTGACTTGTCACTAAGTTATTCTTAATATAACTTAAGTTATATTAAGTTATTCTTACCAGGCCGTTTCATATTTATTGTTTTTCACTTTAACATCTTATAATGTTATATATATACTTACAGTCACTAATTCTCGGTTTGAACCGTCTTCAGGAGAGATAAGAGAGAGGAAACCAAGCGACATGGTCCAGAGACGGTTGGAGTCCAACTCTTTTGACATCAATGACCTTAAAATCTCAATTATATCGACCCTCACACTCTCTCTCTCTCACTCATTCGCACACCTCTTTCACTCACTCTCACCCTCGCCCTCTCTCGTCCTTCTCTAATCATCGTCTCTGAAAGACGGAGTACTCCTCGCCCTCTCTCGTCCTTCTCTAATCATCGTCTCTGAAAGACGACGTACTCCTCGCCCTCTCTCCTCCTTCTCTAATCATCGTCTCTGAAAGACGGCGTACTCCTCGCCCTCTCTCCTCCTTCTCTAATCATCGTCTCTAAAAGACGATGTACTCCTCGCCCTCTCTCGTCCTTCTCTAATCATCGTCTCTGAAAGACGACGTACTCCTCGCCCTCTCTCGTCCTTCTCTAATCATCGTCTCTGAAAGACGACGTACTCCTCGCCCTCTCTCGTCCCTCTCTAATCATCGTCTCTGAAAGACGACGTACTCCTCGCCCTCTCTCGTCCTTCTCTAATCATTGTCTCTGAAAGACGACGTACTCCTCGCCCTCTCTCGTCCTTCTCTAATCATCGTCTCTGAAAGACGACGTACTCCTCGCCCTCTCTCGTCCTTCTCTAATCATTGTCTCTGAAAGACGATGTACTCCTCGCCCTCTCTCGTCCTTCTCTAATCATCGTCTCTGAAAGACGACGTACTCCTCGCCCTCTCTCGTCCTTCTCTAATCATCGTCTCTGAAAGACGACGTACTCCTCGCCCTCTCTCGTCCTTCTCTAATCATCGTCTCTGAAAGACGACGTTCTCTAATCATCGTCTCTGAAAGACGACGTACTCCTCTTCCTCTCTCGTCCTTCTCTAATCATCGTCTCTGAAAGACGACGTACTCCTCGCCCTCTCTCGTCCTTCTCTAATCATTGTCTCTGAAAGACGACGTACTCCTCGCCCTCTCTCGTCCTTCTCTAATCATCATCTCTGAAAGACGACGTACTCCTCGCCCTCTCTCGGCCTTCTCTAATCATCGTCTCTGAAAGACGACGTACTTAAATAAGTTCCACTTCCGCTATATAAAGAATACAAAACTCAAGATTTAGCAGTCTGCAAGCGATTCCCTTCCACTGGGCTACCCCCAGTCATAAGAAGTTTATACTTTAAGCTATGAACATAATTTTTTTTTTTGATATAATTATTACAGTATACCGTATTTTCGAAATGTAAAATTTAAAAAGTTTTCCTCTTTTTTGCTATATTATAATGCAGTTCTTGTGTATATTTATCTTTCTAATCAAACCTCTTCTACAGTTTTAAATATGAACATCGTACAAGTACCACGAAGACGACATATTCCCTTACTGACTGACTCCCCCATTCTTGACATTGTTTACTGACCCAACAAAAACAGCAGGATAAGAATCTAGCCGTAGTGGGCCTCTGGTCCGGAACTGCTATTTACGACATGCACTGTTGTGAATGGTAATATTCGTTGGTCGTTGGAACATCGTATATGATATTCCTTCTGAAACTATCGTGAGTGTTGTGCATAATACACCCTCTATTTTGGTTGACACAGTGCACTATGTTGGTTGGCCTTAATTTGCCGTACTCTTTGTCAGTTTTTTTTTTTATCTTTAATATTTCGAAGTGTAAGTTGAAAAAGACTGATCTGTCAATGAAGTTTAAATCAAAAGTCATTATCTCAGTTAATGATAATGTTTAAATGATTAAGCAACTTCAAAGGAATGCATTTATAAGCTAATTGTTAAAGATTAACTGTTTATTTTTTTTTTTTGCTATTAAGTAGTTAATTAGGACGATGAGAAGGCACAATAGAGGATGAAGATGATGCTTTATATTGGCCTAGGACAATGCGCAGGTCGGGGAATTGACGGTCCTTGTAATGCGTGAAGAAGTGACTTTGTGAAAGGGTGGGCTTAAGAGGTGGTGGTGGTGGGGGCAGGGGATGATTAAGCGAACAATGCAATATGATGTTGGGGGGGGGGGGGGGGGGGGGGGGGGCATTGAAAGCATTTTCACTCTTGAATGATAGGCTTTACTAATCTAACTGAAACATAACGTGTTATAGCTCTCCTGTGAACAGGGGCATTTACTTTTTGCTAATAAAAAAATCCTTAAAAGGGATCCACCAAGAAAAGAGTCCAAGGTAGCCCAATGGTTACCATGCTCGCTTCTAGATTGATAGATACGGGTTTTGGTACTCATGAGTTCTCACTCACGATTTATTCAAACGGAAGAGAGAGAGAGAGAGAGAATTTATTACGAAATTTATTAGCTAATTTTAGTTAAGAAATATTATCGAATCTCTGACGAAGACCGCTTGATACGGTTGAAAGATCTTAGTCTTTTTTCCCTATTTCATATTGTGTTTTAATCATATATATATATATAAATATAGGTTTCACATAAATACGTGAAATGACAATCAATGATCAAACCACAATATGAAATGGGAAAACAAGACTAAGATCTTTCAACCACAACAAGTGGTCTTTGTCAGAGTCACCCAATATTTATATGATGTAATTTTTTGAGGGTTGAGGTCTAATGATTTTAAACTAGTCCTTTTGCCGACGTTTCGACATATATTTATGTCATCTTCAGGGCTACAACATGAATGTTTTATGTATCAATTTCTCTGTATCAATTTCCCTTATTTTTTCAATTTTTTCTTTTTTATATATTTATTGTTTTCATATTCCATTAATTTAATGTAATTATAAATTATAAATTAATTATAAATTGATTCCTGTCTACCTTATTTTCTGTGAACGGGCGCGCATGCGGCAACACTGTTGGTCTCCAACCGTCTCTGATCCAGTGCGCTTGGTTTCCCTCTCTTATCTCTCCTGAAGACGGTTCAAACCGAAAATTAGAGACTGTAAGTGTGTTCTTCTGATTTCTCTATGTTTCTTTGTTTATATATATATACATATAATGATTTACTTTCTTGACCCAATATTTATATGATGTAATTTTTTGAGGGTTGAGGTCTAATGATTTTAAACTAGTCCTTTTGCCGACGTTTCGACATATATTTATGTCATCTTCAGGGCTACAACATGAATGTTTTACAATTAGCACTACTATTACTACTATTCGGTTATTTATTACATTTTAATATGTACAGTAACAGAGAGGAATTTATTAATAAATCAGTTAAATTCCATAGTCGAAATAACTGATTTATCAATAAATTTCTCTCTGTTACTGTACAAATAAAAATGTAATAAATAACCAAAATAGTAGTAATAGTAGTGCTAATTGTAAAACAATCATGTTGTGGTCCTGAAGATGACATAAATATATCTAAAAACGTCGGCAAAAGGAGTAGTTTAAAATCATTAGACCTCAACCCTCAAAAAATTACATCATATATATATATTTTAACACAGAGAAAAGAACACAGAAAGACACTACAGAACTCACTTCGATATTTCGACATCCGTCGTCATCGGGAAGAAGTGCGAAGTACTCGCGTTGAGAAGCAACCTGCTACTGCTCAGTAATATCGACTCAGTAGCAGTTTGCTTCTCAACGTGAGTACTTAGCACTTCTTCCCGATGACGACGGATGTCGAAATATCGAAGTGAGTTCTGTAGTGTCTTTTTGTGTTCTTTTCTCTGTGTTAAAGTGTTTATTGTACACACGGACCTTTCATTTTATTCGAAGTATATATATATATATATAAACAATTCAAAATTGACGATAGGTAGTACACAAAGTAAAGAAACACACTTACAAACTCAAATTTGTATATATATATATATATAATGGCCATCATAATATTTCTTGATTATATTTCAGAAAGAATAAATGAATAATAAATAACAAGGATCGCTGTTTTTTTTTCGCTCTCGATATACAATCTAGAAATAGTTGTTTCAAGTGAACAGGAGGCCTAAAGAGCTACTAGAGGAGGATTGATGCAGGCCAAGGTTAGCCAAACAGTGTTGCCTTACAGACACCAGTGTTTACTTTATTCATTGATGAATAATAAACAGTTGGCAACCCTGGTCATCTCAAGTGGCTGAAGGGGAGCCAGTTAAAAATATAGTCTCCGGATTTCTCTTTGATTCTTTTGTCACCATTGTTAGTTTAAAATTGTTATTTTATTTTATTTTTTAATCAAAGTTAATTTAAAAGGAGGTATGTTTGGAATAAAAAAAAAGAATATCTCTCTCGTACAATCAAACTAACATAAACTCTCTCTCATCCTCTCCCACATCACAATCTCTCTCCCACTCTCTCTCACTCTCTCTTTTTTCTCTTTTTCTTTTACTTTATAATTTTATTACTTTTTTTTGTTTTCTTTATTCCTTTTCTTAACTATATTCAATTTATAAATTTTATATTGTATAATTGAACCTGTATAAGATATACATGTAATATATTGTATTATTGAGCATTTATCAATAAATTCTCTGGGGTCAGGGTGTACTTACATCAGGAAAAAAGTCAAATACACTCTCTCACTCACATACTCTCTCACCCTCACACTCTCTCTCTCACGCTGTCTCGCTCACACACACTCTCGTACACTCACAATCACATACTCTCTCTCTCTCTCACCCTCATACTCTCTCTCTCTCATTCTTTCGCTCGCACCGCACACACTTTATCACCCTCACACTCTCTCTCACTCTCTCTCGCACTCTTAGATACACTCTCTCTCACCCTTACACACTCTCTCACTCTCGCACACACACCCTCACAATATCTCTCTCACACTCTCTCACCCTCACACACTATCTCGCACACTCACATACTCTCTCTCTCACATTCTTTCGCTCGCACACACTCTCTCACCCTCACACTCTCTCTCGCACACTCACCCTCCCAATATCTCTCTCACACTCTGTCGTACTCTTAAATGCACTCTCTTCCACCTTCACACTCTCTCTCACTCTTTCTCTCGCACACACACTCTCACCTTCACACTCTCTCTCGCGCACTCACACTCTCTCATCCTCTCACTCTCTCTCTCACCCTCGCACTCTTTCTCTCATTCTTTCGCTCGCATACACTCTCTCTCACCCACACACACCCTCTCACTTTTCTCGTATACTCACTCACTCTCACACACTGACACATCCTTACGCACCACACACTCACAAACAAGCACTAAATATATCTTATGGACCATTGTTATGTGAATTTATAATTCTTAGTAACTTCATGTTGCAAACAAACCTCTCTAGAAAACTATCATAAACGATATCATATCATATTCAATTGCAAATTAAAACTGTTCCAGTTGTTGTTTACTCTGTAAAACCCCATTCTAAAAGACTCTCCAACTATATTCCTCAACTAGGGAGTAGCTTGAAACTTCTATCTAATAGTTATTACAATGTAAACAACATTTCGAAATATTAACATAACAATAAATCTTACAAACTTTTCCGAAATGAGTTTTTTTTGTTCACAATTCATTTTACTATATAGTTAACTAAACAAGAAAGTAAACAAGTTTTGAATTAGTTTTATAAAATGTAATAATACAAAAAAAAATATTATAAACATTTCAGAAAAAAAAAAATCTGTAAAATTGTGAAATCCTTTAAAACCTACTATATTTAAAGGAAAAACTTTTCTTTTTTTTTTTTTTTGGCAGATTTGTGAGATAAGTATAAATGGATTTAATGATTGTTTGTTTAGATTCTAAACAGTTGGTTTCATTTAGACGATTTTGTTTTTGCCGTTTTCTTACCTCCCCCTCCTCCCCCTCTCAATTCCCCCTCCCCCCTCCTTCATCCCCTCCCCCTCTCCCCACCCCACCTCCTTTATTTCCCCCCCTCTCCACCCCCTCCCCCTCTCAACCCCCTCTCCCCCCTCTCCACCCCCATCTTCCACCCCTCCCCCTCAACCTCCCCCCTCCCCCTCTCCACCCCCCTCTCCACCCCCATTGCCAACCCCCCTCTCCCCCTCCTCCACCCCACCTCCTCTCTACCCTCTTAAATTCCCAACCCCCCTCTCCAACCCCCCCTCTTTCACAAGCTCATAGTTGGTTTGTGGCCACTGGTGCATATCAGCATCAAAACCACGCTAAGACTTTGTTGCAGACGTGTTTGGCAAATATCCAAAGAGCTTTTCGTTTTGGAAGCATAGACACACACACACCACACACACACACACACACTCCCTCTCAGCCCTGTTTACTGCATTGGCTCCTATAACTGAACCCCCCCCCCCCCCCTACTCCTCCCCCCAAACCAAATCACCTCCCCAACAACAACAACAACAACAATAACAACAAGAAAGGTTTTAAGCGAAGGCCTGTAACTCGTCAGTCTAAAAGAAGATCCCAGCTTCGTTTACAAGCTGTGAATTGTTTTTTTTTTTTTAAAGTCGCTTAATTTGTCCAGGCGGTGAAAGTGCATTCCTCACATTATTGAAACATACACCTTTTTAGTATTTGTCATTCTTTAGTTTTTTTCTTTCCTAAAGTTCATCTATTTTTTTTCTTTAGTGTCATTCTTTTTATTTAAAAAAAAAAAATAAAAACAAAAAAAAAATTTACTTAAACAAAGTATAGTGATTTGTGCTTATTTTGTATGTCATGTTAATCAAATTTTGTTTAGAAAATTGTGTTTTCGATACTTGCTTTTAGTATCAGTGTTGTGATTTCAAGAATACACAACGAGAATTATCTCGTCATCTAACGTGGTACATAAAAATGTCTGGTGCGCGTCACCCATCTCGACCAAAGTCTTGAAGGGCATTCACTATTATGGATATCTAACAGATTGGATGAAATAACCTATGATAGACAGGGTAGGTTGTAGTGGCTGTCTCACGAGAAAACACACATACGAGGCCGAACATTGGCCCTTTTCTGTTACCACACAAAGAAGTTGACTCTACATTGGGGAGTATTAAATTTAGCCTAAATCAAGAGTATTTAGAGTAGGGACCTTTAACGAGTACCTGACATCGTACGGTTTAACGTCCTTCTCCGAGGGACGTCGTGTTGGGATTTATTCACCTCCCGCATGAATTAATCGAGTAAGTGACATCGTACAGGTTAAGGGGCCGACGGTTTAACGTCTTTTCCCAGGGATGACTTGCTCAAGATTTATTCACCTCACATTTTAATAAATCCGAGTGCCGGAGTGGGTATTGAACCCTGGACCTGCCAGTTCAGAGGGAACGTTTTCCGAAGGGAAATGTGCTCGAATTTATTTAAGGTAAATTATTAAACGAGCACCTAGTAGGGTTAAGAACCTGGAACCGCCTTTTCCGAGGGATACTTGCCAAATTTAATTACCTCCCCTTTAAAATGAATTAAGTTTAAAGTGGGGTATTAACCCTGGACCTACCGTTCAGGAAGGGGAAGGTTTAACGTTTTCCAATGACTTCCTACCCCTAAATTTGATCTAACTCAATTGTTTAGAGTAGGGGTTCTTTAACGTGTCCCCTAAATGTCAACTTGAAGGATTTGAGGGGTTTAAACACCTTCTCCAAAGGGGGATGATTGCCTCCGGGGATTTCATACACCTCCCATTTAAATAAATCGAAGGCCAGAGTGGGTATTGAACCCTGGATATACTAGTTTAGAGGCGAGAATGTTGTCACTAAGATAAACTGGCCCCTAAATTTTATTTAACTCAAATATTTGAGTTAATATTTGATGAGGGATGACTTGCTCAGATTTATTCTCCTCACATTTTAATAAATCGAGTGCCGTAGTGGGTATTGAACCCTGCCTGCCAGTTCAGAGGCGAATACGTTGCCAAAAGATAGCCTGGCCCCTAAATGTGGCTAACTGAAGTTTATTTAGAGTAGGGGCTCTTTAATGAGTATATGACATCGTACAGATCTCGGGACCGACGGCTTAACGTCCTTGCGAAGAATAATGTGCTCAGATTTATTTATCTCCCACGTGAATAAATCGAGGACCAGAGTGAGTATTGAACCCCGGATCTACCGATCTATGATAAGCTACTGGACTAACCTGGCCCCCTAAAAATCTTTTATTTATTGCGTCTTTATTTGTATTTATACTTGAAAGCTTTATGGGGGACAAGGTAGCCCAATGGCTTACGTTCTCACCTATGTACTGGTAGATCCTGAGTTCAATACCCACTCTGGACTTTGATTTTTCACCCTGCAGGTGAATAAATCTGAGCACGTCGTCCCTAGAAGAGGATGTTTAGCCGTTGGTCCTTTAGCAGGTACGATGTCAGGTAATTGTTAAACATCCCTACCTGAAATACACTTGAGTTAGGCAAAATTTAGGATTACCAACGCAGAATGTTGATTGTGTGATATCACAAAGGTCTAATGCTCGACCTATTGTTCTCTTGTGGGACACTAATGCAACCTAACCTAACCTGAAGCCTTTATAAAATCATGAATTAGGTAAACCGTGTAAAAAATAATGGATTTATAAAGAGAACTACAACAACAAAGGCAAACTTAGTTGTATTATACGAAAAAAATCTGTAGTGGGCTACACTAAATTTACTATATCTCACACTATTATCAAATGAATTAGAATCGGTTAAGTTAATATATTATTCACAGCAAATCAAATAATTATTGATTTTTTCAGCTATTCACCTTTGATATTTTGGTATCTGAGTGGTGTCATATTCTGCCTAAGCAATTGTTTTACTCCTGATGATGGAGACGTCCGGTTTTCCATCACATCTCTGATATACTTATAAAACGAAGTTTAATGAGCATTCTAGTTTTTCTCGGAAAATTAACTTTTTTTTTGTACTTGAACTAACTTAGTGATAAAAGTTGAGTTCTACTCCAGTTACTTGAAAAGGGGCAGGTAATTTGATGGTTCATCAGTTGTTGAATACACAAGTGTTATATTTCACGTCTTTTATAGAATTAAAATCACATTCACCTATATCGTAAATGTTTTCATTAAGGTAAAACCTTGAAACATTACAATAAACATGCGTGCATTCTATAAAACGTTATACAAACATCATATTTCTTCTTACGATAAACGTTTTAATCTATTTTCTCTCTCCTTAGTACTTTCAATTGCATGTTTTTTTCAACATGTATGTTTTCCAACATGTAATAAAGCATTTAAATATGAGTGAATATAAACATATATTTATTTACAGTAATTGGTCACGCCTAATTATAAATTATTAGTCAGTTGATCTGAAGGAAAGATAAATTAAAATAATTGCCCAATTATACTTATTTCTCTTTGCTACCTGTAATTGGCAATTTATTTATTATTGATCGTCTTTTATTGATTGACAATTACTCTTTCGGCTATAATCGGCTTGAATTCGGCCTTAATCGGGTTTTAGGGTTTCATAACCTTTATTTCAGTGGTTTTTAACCTTGTGGAGGTACCAAACCCCACCACTTTCATATGCGCATTCACCGAACACTTTTTTTTTAGTGAAAAATATTTGATTTTTTAAAAATTGAAGGTATAGCCTTATGGTTTTTTTTTATTGGTTCAAGAATGAATATGACATTGTTTAAAGAACAAAACCAACACATTGCATGAACTTACAACAAATTACATACGTGTAAGTCAGTGTGACTTCTGTTGTTGACCTCCGCCAAACCCCTGAGACCGACTCATCGATTGAACCCAGATTAAGAACCACTGTTCTATTTTCTTTCATTATTATAGATTACATTCAAGGGGTTCACATGAACCTCCAAAGAACCCCACTTGGAACAAAAGGGTGTTTACGAGTAAAAAAAAATATTAATATCATAGTTCATGCAACATATAACATATTAATAAACTATATATTAATATATATATACTCGTATATATATATATATATATATATATATATAACTCGTATATATATATATATATATGAGCTACTCAAAGGGACTACTTCTACCCGATGACGACGACTGTCGAAATATCGTTGTGAGTCTTTTGTGTGTGTCTTTATTTGTGTTTTCTCTTTCCTGTGTGAACTATATATATATATATATTGATAAAAGTATCGACCGTGGAATACGGTCTGCTTAACCCAACGGTTACTAACCGTTGCGTCTACAACGTGCTTGGTCTCCCTTTCTCTTTTCTCCTAAAGACGGATTGGCCGAAAAATTGTAAGTGTGTTTTTTTACTTGTGTGCTACCTATCTTCAATTTTAAACTGTTATTGTGTCCAGTTTGGATCGCCTTTCCGTTTATTAAGTGTATATATATAAATACGGTACTGTTTTCTTGACCACAAATTACTAACAAACACTTTTTCTTCTTCTCGGAATTTGGTCATGGTAAATATATGGAATCACCTTTATGCCAACGTTTCGTCTTTATTTTAAGACATCCTCAGGGCTATAAACTAACAAAAAAACAATAAACAATGGACATTTGTCATTTCTACTTTAGAAACATCATAACAAATTGAAAAAAGTTACTCAAGGCTAGCTTCTGTTACATGTAATGACAGATAACGGTTATGTTGTAATGTAACAGAAGCTAGCCTTGAGTAAGTTTTTTCAATTTGTTATGATGTTTCTAAAGTAGAAATGACAAATGTCCATTGTTTATTGTTTTTTTGTTAGTTTATAGCCCTGAGGATGTCTTAAAATAAAGACGAAACTTGGCAAAAAGGTGATTCCATATATTACCATGACCAAATTCCGAGAAGAAAAAAATTTTTTTATATATATAAATATTTAATATATAATATATAATATATATATCAACAAAAACGACGAAAAGCAACACATATAGAATGAGACAGACACACTTACAAACTCAAATTTTCTCCTGAAGACGAATCATCCGAAAATTTGAGTTTTTAAGTGTGTCTCATTCTCTGTGTGTTGCTTTTCATCGTTTTTGAGCTGATTTGCGTCTAGTCTGAATCGTTTTTTTCGAATTTTGAGTGATATATATATATATATATTATAATGAAAGGTCCGTGTGGACAATAAACACTTTAACAGATAGAAAAGAACACAGAAAGACACTACAGAACTCACTTCGATATTTCGACATCCGTCGTCATCGGGAAGAAGTGCGAAGTACTCGCGTTGAGAAGCAAACTGCTACTCATAATAA
>JAPFBL010001220.1:0-21669 GCA_026182355.1 Hermatobates lingyangjiaoensis | reverse complement strand
TATATCAGTTAGAAACTCCATTTCAAATTGTTTTTCTAAATATAATACATTCATTTATCTATATTTTAATAGAATAAAAGTAAATAACTACACCCTATCAATTACAGTAGTGTAGGTATAATACTACACAATGAAGGTACAATATACTATTATGCACATTAGGAAATAATTAAATTTCAATTAATTTAACTTAATATCATTCATTATTAACAAAATAAGATTAATGTAACAATTATATTATGCAATGAATAGCTATTATTATCAATAACATTTATAAAATATATGTAACATTCTTACTTCCTAACAAAACAAAACCGTTGGTTCTAAGAGCAGATGCAAGCCTGGAGCTAGTTAAAAATTAATTTAAGAATTAAATTGATTATTTTATTAGCAATATTTAAGGCGAAGCGATACAAAGCATTGCTGTAAATTCACTTCATTACGTTTCAACATCCAAAATCTTCAGTAAAATTAATTTTCCCAATAGTGAGCATAAACACAGGCATATTTTTTTTGTTATTTCTAATAATTGACCACTTCAATTATATACCAAAAATATTTATTTATTATTTATATACTTCTGGGATAAACCTAAATCGTTAATTATTTTTTATTGTTTTATTTATTCAATTTAAAGGAATTTTTCAATATTTTTTTCATTTGTTTAATTCGTTTTTTTACTTTACTATAAGTAAAGTATAGTGTGTGAAAAAATTCGATCTCGAGTTTTGACGGAATTAAATGTTTTGAGGTACCAGAAGTCTTTTATGACGTTTTTTACGATGATGTCGTGTTTGTGGGGTGGGTGGGTGGGTGCGTGTGTTAGCATTGCTTGTTACCACGCTACGATCCAGAATCTTAATGGATCAAGTTGATATTTTACACAAAAATGGGCTCCATTTAGACGAAGATCCCTATTGTTTGGGAAGAATTATGCATGATGGGAAAGTCACTTTTTTTTGCAAAAACCGTTTTTTTTAAAAACATTTATTTCTCCTAAACTGAAACCCTAGAGTTTTGAAATTTTGACATTGTCTTGGAAGTTACAAATGCAACAAACGAAAAATATATCCAGAATTTTAAAACCCAGGAAATATTTTTTTTTCAATAAAATGTACAAATTTTGACTTATAATTCAATCCAAACCTTGTGAGAGCGATACAAGCCATACTGTTTGACGGACAAAAATGAAATGCCTACAAATAGAACATTATATGGCGAATGAGTTGAGATATTTTTTTTTGGAATTACTTTCGCTAAAGGGGTTACAGTACGATTTGTGTTTCAGAAAATGATTTTTTGACGCTAAACGGCTCGTTAAAAAAAAATGAAAATTTGACCAAAAATGGAACAAAAAATTAGCAATTCATAAAAAAAAATCATGAAGTTTCAATTACGGGAAAGAGCAATAACGATATAAAAACTCTTTGTTTATCCTAGACTAAGAGATCACCTGCTATACTTTCGAATTTTTTGTATTTTTTTACATTGTTTACATTGACTTAGAAATTTTTTGAGCGAATCCACTGAGGTAAAATTGATGTTTCTAATGGAAAAATGAAAATATATTATTGACTTATAAGAGATGTAAGAGGAATAATATTGTGCAGGTAAATGATAACACTCAATAAAAAAAAAATTCGTATATATGTTATTTGACAAAGGGGAAGGAAAATGATCTTATTAAATACTAAGAAGCCATAAAATTCCCAGTATAATAATTCTGTTAAAAACCAAAATGTAAAAGATAATTCAAAATATAAATCTTTCGTTTAGAGATTAATAACTGTAATTATCGTACATCTTAATTAACAAATCACCTTAAAACAACATTTTCTTCGCTGTTTAAGAAGTTTTTCAGAGAAAAAAAGTGTATTTTACCGTTTCAAATTTGAAAATTTTACATTAATATTCAATGTAGAAGGATGTGAAGTAAACGATGTAAGAAATCTACTGGCTATTTGAACAATAGCCATGTTCTCTTGTAGGATACTATTTCGTTTCAAGAAATGTTCACTTTGGTTTTTCAAAAATGTTATTACTGCTGTAGTTATACTAATGAAATTATTTGCAAATAATAAATTATTTGTGATGTACAAAAATAAGCTTATAAATTGATATGTCCTTCAATCACTATCTGTACTACCTCAGGAATGACAGGCTAATAATTATATCCCATTTAGATGTTTACGTTATGCTTAAATGAGACGTTATGTTTTATATACTCAAGAAATTGGACATTAAGTTACTTATAGTAAAGTAGAGTGTAGGCCACTCCAGATTTTTTTTAAATATTTTTAATTTTTAATGGAGCACGATTTATATTAGTGTGGCAATAGTGAGAATGGAAATAATGTGATAGCCTATTTGAAGGAGTTTATGTCAGCCTATTAGAAGACATAAAGCCATTCGGGCAGCCAGGGTAATAATGAATGCAGATTACAAGAGATGGAAAACATGCTGTGTACTTAGATAAAGGATAAGAAATTGTCAAATCTGACCATTTGCGTTTCGTTCAATGTATGAAACAATATTGGTTGTCATTTCGAGATAAAAAGAATACCCTATGAAACACTTTTTCACTTCAGACTTTATGTAGAGTTTACAACGTCTTTTCTATCAGAAGATGTTTTAAAAGGCTTAGAAAATACAAAGAAACAGCTAGAAAAAAATGCAATAGAAAGCGTCTAAACAATGGAAATAGGTGAAGCTAATCAGATAATGCGAGAAAAGGAGTCTGTTTAAAAAAAAAAAACCTGGGCGTGATTATAATCGACAGGGGATTGAACTAATGCGATGAAGACACGCTTCCCAAAAAGATTTCCGTTTATGATACCTATTGTGTGTTTAATGAAACACGAATGATGCACTTACGTCGAAAAGGCGTCAAACATTCATGCTTCGGTGGCCATTATGGAAAAGATGATGGAATAAGATTCAAAATGGAAATTATATTAAAAGTAAAATAAATTATAAATTCAAAATGTTTCAATTAAATTCTAAGAAATTTTGGAAACTATTCTGAAAGTTTCTGTTTCAGTATCGTAGCACAATATATTAGGGGCTAGGCTAGCTCACTGGAATCGTGCTCGCTTCTAGACTGATAGATCCTGGGTTCAATACCCGCTCTGATCATCAATTTATTCGCATTTGAGGTGAATAAATCTGAACATCATACCTCTGAGAGGAAGTTAAGTCGTCGGACCCGAGCCTGTGCGATGCCAGGTATCCATATTCTAAATACACTTGAATGAGGCAAAATGTTGTATTCCTAATGTAGAATATTCATTGTGTGATGTCACAAAGAGTCAATATTGGACCTGAGTGTGTGTTCTCTTGAAGGACTGCTGCCGCAGGCTAACCTCGTCTTAACAATATATTAGAAATTTTAATGAGTCTGACAGAAGATGGTTACTATCGACTTGGTACTTCTGAAGGAATTTTAAAAACAAAATTCACTTCATACCCTAAGAAGCTGCTCACAATTGAATATATTCCTGACCATGACATTTCTCTCCGGTCAGTTGCAATTGTTCTGTCCAGTGCAAACGGCTAACGATTTATCAAATGCATGTTTAAAATAATGCCAAAATATGAAATGCCTTTATGTGAAAAATATTCTAATCAAATTAAATTCTACTATGTTTCAACAAGTAGGTTACTTTTAATCCTTATTTACTATAAGAAAATCTTGTTTCGCGTAATAAGAAAAGCCTAACATTTGTTTTTTTATACTGTTATCTTTCTTCAGTATTTTCAATAAATTTTGTTTAATGGAACTATTAAAAATAATTTAAACATTATTTTTGAAGAATAACATTTGTTCTTTTTGAGGAACTCACATCATTTTTATAATATCTTTATCAGTGCTTATTTGTATACTTTTGCCAAAATATTATTCTATAGAATGACTAGGTATTATGTACATTGCCTTACAATTATTATAACATACATTATTACAATTATTACATTGGAAATGATGTAATGATTCTCATATTTCATACATATCATACAAAGATTAAGCATTACATACAATAGCTAGGTATTCTAAGAAATGCCGGTTTTAATACTCGTATATTGACAGTATTATATATATATATATTTATATATAATTGTAGGGCAAAAAGCTAATGAAATAGTCTCTACATATAAAAATTTTTAATTGTATAAATAACGCATTTCGAACACGTAGTGTTCTTCTTCAGGCATTAACTACGGGTGACTGTCTGTGGTACAACTGTTGTACCACAGACACTCACCCGCTATATATATATATATATATATAAGTATCAACCGTGAAACAGTAACAAAATGAAAGTTTATTAGGACTCGGTCAGTTTTGATACTGTGACTATCGGACCAAGTCCTGATAAACTTTAATATTGTAAATATATATATTTATATAAGCCTTGGTTTCTTGTCCGAGTGACTCACTTCTCCCTCCAAATAACAATAACTATCGTAATAGTGTAGTGAATATTGGTATTTTATTTTGTGTTTTCTTCCCGAGATTTTATTTTACATGAATTTTAAATCTAGAACAGTTGGTTCAACGATAATTTATAAAAGGAGAGTATACTGATAAGATAATTTTATATAGATTTGAAGAACAGTCTTGTATTTATACAAGTGAATTCATACAGCTACAAGAGTGTGTACATCGCTTTTACATCACCTGCTCAGATTAATTTAGCATGAGAAGAAAAGTTAATTATTTGATAGAAGGGGAATTAATTTATGTTTTAGTGTGGGAATAACAAAGACCTGAAATGATTTACAGCCGAGTATATTCTGTTTCGTGGAACAGAAGTGATAAATCAAAGTTTCCTTTAAGGTTTGTCCGCAACATGCTGAGCCGTGGGAAGCTGTTAATATTGCAGTATTAAGCAATCTTGGTTTAGAGGTGTTGGGAAAGATTACTCGTGAGTGGACTTGACTGCACCTCATCTTGAACTCCGCAGCAATAACGGGCAAGCTTAATAAAAAACAGCCGCTTCTAAAAGCTTTATGTAGCCATTTATTATATGTTTTACAGCTTTGAAATCAAGTATAAATATTCTTATATATAAAGGAGGGGGCCAGGCTAGCTCAGTGGTTACGTGCTCACCTCTGAACTGATAGAACCGGGGTTCACTCCTCACCTAGCCCTCGATTTATTCACGCGGGAGGTGAATAAATCTGAGCACGTCGTCCCTCGGAGAAGGATGTTAAACCGTCGGTCCCGAGCCTGTACGATGTCAGGTACTCGTTAAAGATCTCTACTCTAAATACATTTGAGTTAGGCAAAATTTAGGACTCCCACTGTAGAATCAATCTTCATTGTGTTGTATCACAAAGGGCCAATGCTTGGCCTACGTGTGTTCCCTTGTGGAACTGCCACTGCAACCTAACCTAACCTATATATAAAAGAACACGTAGAAACAATACACAACTCACTTCAATATTTCAACCTCATTGTCATCAAGTGTTCGACTGGCAAACAGCAACTAACCAAGCAACGCGTACGGCTAAGTAATAAGTAGTTTTGCCAACTCAGAGGAAAATAAATTACTAGAAAAATGTAAATAACTTAAAAATAATAAACATTAAAAATAATAACTTGTAATAAATGAAGAATAAAATAGCTAAAAAATAAAAAAGCAATAACCAGAAAAGCAAAGAAGGAGAAGTAAGAATACAAATTAAAAATAATTTAAAAAAATAAAAAAAATAGTAAAATAACCCTTAATGGTTTATGTTGAGTCCAGGGTTAGAACGAGCTTTAAGGATACAAATATGTACTGTTTTCGAAAGCTCTTTTAACAGGAGGATTAAAATCAGGGATCTGTTTAATCTATTATTTTATATTACTATGTCATGCTTACAGTTATTATCAAATATTAGATTAGTTTATCATTATAGAAACTGTTTTCATGGATGGTATGAAGGCTTTTTAACCAGTTTTAGTCTGTATTGATTGTCTGTTCGAAGGAAGAAGTCACGTCTAATTATATCCTGCTGTGAAGATAGCTACTTTTTCCTTCAGTATCAATTCAGGGTTATGTAACATTGGCTATGTAATATCGATGGACAAATATCTAGCTAAAAATCAAAGACAAAAGCATTTTGTTTTGGAGGCTCTCTTTATTAATAGGTGAACTTTTTAGTAAAATTCAAAAACAACTTTAATTATTATGGAACAGATCATTTAAGGAATTTGTGTGATGGTGACTCCTCTTCATTGAAACATATTGCACAGTTTCGAGAAGGTTCAAATGAGAATCTGAAAAGGTCATTTTAAGTTGCCATAACGTTCGAACTGGGGCTTTCCTGAAATGAAGCTGTCTCTGTTATGCTTATTCATATTTATGTCTTAAGGGGCCAGAGTAACCCAATCGCCCTATGCTCGCCATAAACAAGTCACCACTGATTATTTAGTAACTACTGTGGGAGATCCTGTTTCTGATTGGCACAATACATAAGAGACCAAGTTAGGCCAGTGGCAATTTGCTCATATGGACTTAGAGATCCAGGGTACAATACCTACTCTGGTCCGAGATTTATTTACGTGGAAGGTGGAAAAATCAGAGATCGTTGTCCTTTGGAGAGGACGTTAAACCTGCTTTGATGTTATGAATACTTCGACCTCTTCGCGTACCACTGAAGGTATGCACTTGATGAACATTGTGAGGTTGATACAGAAGTAATGCTATTGTGCTGTGTTATTGTTCTGGTTCACTGAGGAGGTTAAGCTGTCGGTCCCATTTGATGTTATTGTTCTGGTTCACTGAGGACGTTAATGTGTCGGTCTTGAGTCTGTTCCATGTCAGCAACTTAAAGATCCCACTCAAACAACACTTGAGTTAAGCAAAATTCAAGACTCCTAATGTAGATCACCCCTGGACTGGTGGATTCGGGGTTCAATACTTAGTCTGGCTCACAATGAAAGTGAAAATACTTGAGCTTGTCGTCACTTGGAGATAATATAAAGCCTGTTTTGACCTTATGCGCATCTCGGTTACTCTGCTAAACACTAAATGTATACACTTGATGAATATTAAGCCATTGCAGTAACTCTACCAGCATTGTAGTATGCAGAACATATCGTTCTGAGAGTGATGTAAAACAAGTCTTATTGCTCCATCTTATTAACTGGTTCACTAAGGAAGTCCTCCGTCCCGAACCTGTACTATGTCAGGTACTCATTAAAGATCGTCTTTTTTTTTTTGTTTATAGTTTAAACCGATCCACTAGAGGGTGATAACGTCAGCCTTTTACCGGCTTTTTGTTTGATCGTGATTATACAGATTCTATATTGGGAGTTCTAAATTTCGCCTAACTCAAGTGTATTTCGAGTAGGGATCTTTAACGAGTACCTGACATCGTAAAGGCTTGGGACCGACGGCTTAAAGTCCTCTCCGAGGGACGACGTAATCACATTTATTCACCTCCTATGTGAATAAATCGAGGGCCAGGTGGGGATCGAACCCCGGACTACCAGCCCAGAGGGGAGAGTACGTTAACCACTGAGCTAACCTGATCCCTTTAAAGATCCCTAACTCTAACTACACTTGAAGTAAATGTAAAATTTAAGGATTCTAATTTATAATGTTTGTGTTATCACGAAGTGCTAATGTTCGGCCTTCTTGAGGAACTGCCACTGCAACCTAACCTACCTTTCATATGTAATTTATATTAACTATGGTTATGTAAAAACCCATTTGTCTCCTCTGATGGATCAACTTTAGAACAAGTTTGAAAAAAAAATACCTTTCTCTATGGCTGCATATGTCTCGTTAGTGTTATATAACCATAAAAATGACGAAGACTTATAGCGAATTAACGATTACGTGGCTCTGTTTATGGTCATTTGTCAATCTAATTAACCCATTAAATACCGTAATTCCTAAAATAGGAGTTTAGAAGTGATAACTGAAAGGTCTACAGTAATTGAGGCTTAATGACTTTGAAGTTTTTCAACGTGGCGAGAAAGTGTAATTTGACACCGATTCCAACATGCTTGTGGCTACAAAACCTAGTGTCATCCATCCAAGTTTAACAACGCCCGAAATTGCTTAACTTCGATTATGTAACCAAAAACCGTTATTTGCGTTGACGAACTCTGTTACAGAACAGATCGCGTAACTACTAATTAGAAAAAGACAATAATTGAAAAGCGAAAGAAAATATTTTATTAAATAAATGAAGACAGAAGTGTTTCAGTGTGAGACATTACTTCATACCGTTCATAAAAAGGCATTAATTATTTTTTCAATGTTCCTTTTAATTAATATTGTTTTCATTAATTTCTTTTAACAGCTTTGTAATACTGTTATAACATTCTAATTTTAATGCTTTTGATTTTTTGTAATATATTATGTTATCATTTTTAATTAAAAATGAATACTATTTTATTACAATTCCTCTACAATAGTATAAAAAATTATATTATTGTTTATACTATTTTATTAATTTGTTTTCTGAACGCAGGTTGTACACCAGAGCTAAGCTTAATTGCTTAAAAAAGTTAGAGTTGTTATGATATTTTTTATTTACTTTTTATATTGTTTCATTTACTTTTTATATTTATTTTATTTATAATTTTATTTTTTTAACCATCATTTTTTATATTATTTATATAATTAATTATAATTTTATTTTTTCTTGTCTCCTGGCTACCTTGAAAAGAATTTTTTACTTAACCCTTTATTTTATTATTTATAGAAATTCATTTTTTATTAATTTCAACATATATTTATTTATATATTTTCTAATATCTATAGTTCCTCATTTTCTTATTATTTATTTTCACAGTATCATATTAATTACTTTATTCTTCAGTTCTTCACTTTCTTTCTTTCGATCATTTTTCTTGCTTCTCTTGACCCCAGCACTCGTGTGATGACACTCTTAGTCTCCAACCGTCGTGGCTTCGTAAGCATGGTGTATTTTTCTCCTGATGACGACTAAACCGAAAAATGAATGCTTTAAGTTTGTTTTTCTATTAAATTCTCAATTTTGTTTTTGTATTAATGGATATATATATAATTATATATAAAAAGATTTCACATAAACCCGTGAATCAGTTGGGTTTTTGACTCTGACGAAGACCGCTTGTTACGGTTGAAAGATCTTAGTCTTGTTTTCCCTTTTCATTGTGGTTTATATTTATTAATTAAACACAATTATAAAGAAAAAAAATAATTTAGCTTTCAATATATATATAGGTAGTATTTCTATTTGGGGATTCTGTCAAATTTTCCAGGATAAGAAATCAAACTCTCGTTGCCAACGTTTTGGTTTCATAGGCTAAGCATTTTTTTAACTAAGAAAATGAAATTTACATTATTTAAAGGAACAACAATGTCAACCGGACAAAACCTTCGACTAGACTAGACTAAACCTTCAGTCTAGTTGAAGGTTTTGTCCGGTTAACATTGTTGTTCCTTTAAATAATGTAAATTTCATATTCATAGTTCAATGTACATAAAGAAACATAGAAAAATTAAAAACACGAACTTACAGTCTCTAATTTACCAATAAAGGTCTCCAACCGTGTCTGTACCAGTGCGCTTGGTTTCCCTCTCTTATCTCTTTATGTTTATGTTTTTAATTTCTCTATGTTTCTTTATGTACATTGAACTGTATTTGTCCATTTTAGAGCGTATTTTCATCGAAAAAGTATATATATATATATATGTTAAGTAGACATATGAAAATTGAGATTTGAAGTTAAGTATTCTGTTTGTAGAACTACGCCTTATTTATGTCTGATGAATGTGTTGCTCTCAAGATCATTGTTTGTCTTCTAATTGATCTACTCCAAGGCTGTAGCAAATGACGAAATTCAAATTACTAAGGTTCAGTCAGCTTCGTTAATTTTACACTTGTTTTTCTTCGATTCAAATTATAATTGGCACTCATTGAGCTTCAATTATTTCAAGATATGTGTCTTTTTGATAGATGTAAATCTCGATTGCAAGCTTCGTATTATCATTTTTTTTGCCTCCAAGTGGTTATTTCTTCAAATCATGTAGCTATCAAAACAAATTGTATTCTGTTGTTACAAGTAATAACTTTATGCATTCACGAAACCCATTCAATAATAGTTGGTTATTTTACAAGCAATTTCATTTGAATGGCCTATATGCATATAGAATTACTCACACTTATTGAAATATATTGAACGATTTATCCCGCAAATCTATGATCAATGTGTTGGGCTTGCACAATGCCACTATTAAGGCGAATAGTTTTTTTTTTTTTTGCATCCCATTTATAAACGACTCTGTCATTATGATAATAATAGGGTAATTTCGTGTTCTGAGGGTGGAAGCATGCCATTATTCCCAGCTATGATTTGCCGTCAATAGCGGCCATCTTGCATCACAGCAGGAAGGTTAGGTCCAGGTTATGCATGATTTATCCCTCAATTGCCATCAGATCCAATCAGTCTAGTCGATTCCTTTTTTTTTCGCGGTAAATCATTTTTTTGATTAAACATTTGTCTTTGACTCTTCAAACCTCAAAAACAGGCATTCATCTTTCTTTCACTTTAACGATTTCTCCTGATATCATCAATATTTAAACTCATTTATTTTGTTAATTGACTTCTTTTCTTTCCTGTAATAATTTAAGTATTTCAAATGTAATTTATTTATTTAATTTGTTTTTTTTAAGAATTAAAACTAATGAAGTACATTTTGCAAATTTCTACGGTAATAGACATAGTGATTATATTTCAAGCAATTATCACGGAAGACTTATATTATATATATATATATATATATATATATATATATATATATATACAAACTTTAAATAATACATATATCATTGAATCCCTTCATGTATGTACATATTTGTTTTTTACTAATAATCTAGTCAATCTTCTCTATAACTTTTCCACTTTTCTTATTTCGGTTTTTCCAAAACCCAAATTATATACATACCAGTTGCAGTTTGCTTCTCAACGCGATTACTTCGCACTTCTTCCTGATTATAACGGATATCGAAATATCGAAGTGAGTTCTGTAGAGACTTTCTCTGTTCTTTCCTATGTATTAAAGTTTACATATGTATATATATATTAAATTATTTCATTTATCAGTACCACTCATACCTCCCACTCTTCTCAACCCCTCACCACATGTTTTCTGCATCTAGTGTTTCAGTTGGGTTTTGACTCTGACGAAGACCGTTTGTTGCGGTTGAAGGATCTTAGTCTTGTTTTCCCATTTCTTATTGTGGTTTGATCATTGATATATATATATAACAAGATTTCACAATGAACACATGAAGGAATAATTAAAGTTCAAAACACAATAAAACTTTATGACCTCTAACTGATTTGATAAAAATTAATAATATTATAAAGTAATTGTATTATATAAACACTAAAAAGTAAAATTATAAGTTGATAAAATGATTAGAGAGGAAAACAAACACTAAGTCTTTCCAAACAAAAGGATTTAATCACTCAAGACTTTTCGAACACTTAGTTTTCATCATCAAAGTACATCTGCCTGAGAAAGGTGATGTTGACTAAATAGTCAAATAGGTTACGTTTAAAGAGATATCAATGATTTCATTTAAATCGATGGTGATTATTTTTGATAATTGCTTCACTTATAGTTAGTTAAGTTTCATGTTACGTTATACTTGACTTGCTTTATAGTTATTCTAGTGCCTGTTAGGACAAGTCACTCGGACCAGATGACAGTAAGCAAATATATTTGTTTATGGTCATACACAATTCCTATAGGGAGGAAACCACAAGACATATTATGTGAAAGTGGTTTTATAAGTAGCAATGCCCAGAGGGTATCTATATTTCTCATAATACCTTTTCTGAGAAGATTTGTTAGCATTGTGTATCATTATTAATAAGGAAAGCCTATTCTTTCCCAGCAGGCTTTCTTTTACAGTTCTACAGTTGAGTTGATGCTGGTTGTAAAAGTGTTCTGTTTTATAGCCTGGACATATGTTAGGCATCTTTCTGTTTTTCTTTCCATTCTTTCCTTAGCATTCCCTTCAGATTGTTCACTGAGATACTATCTACAAGAAACATAAATTTATTGCACCATTATTATTACTATTTCTAGAAAAGAGAATAAAAGCAGCAACCCTTTCTAACAATATACGACATATTCTCAGTCTGGTCATTCAAAGACATAATAACTACATTCAAGCCTCTTACCAAGACCAAATTGGTACCTTTTTCTTTTCAATACCTCAAACAGCCAGCAGAATAGCTTCTATCTCTTGGTCAGAGTTTGAGTCTAGTTAATTTGTCTAATGTTTGGTAACTTTTTCTTTTCAATACCTCAAACAGCCAGCAAAATAGCTTTTCTCTCTTGGTCAGAGTTTGAGTCTAGTTAATTTGTCAAATGTTTGGTAACTATTTCTTTTCAATATCTGAAACACCTAGCAGAATAGCTTTTCTATCTTGGACAGAGTTTGAGTCTAGTTAATTTGTCAAATGTTTGGTAACTTTTTCTTTTCAATATCTGAGACACCTAGCAGAATAGCTTTGACCTCTTTTTCAGAGTTTGAGTCTAGTTAATTTGTCAAATGTTTGGTAACATTTTCTTTTCAATACCTCAAACAGCCAGCAGAATAGCTTCTATCTCTTGGTCAGAGTTTGAGTCTAGTTAATTTGTCAAATGTTTGGTAACTATTTCTTTTCAATACCTCAAACAGCTAGCAGAATAGCTTCTCTATCTTGGACAGAGTTTGAGTCTAGTTAATTTGTCAAATGTTTGGTAACTTTTTCTTTTCAATATCTGAGACACCTAGCAGAATAGCTTTGACCTCTTTTTCAGAGTTTGAGTTTAGTTAATTTGTCAAATGTTTGGTAACTTTTTCTTTTCAATACCTCAAACAGTCAGCAGAATAGCTTCTATATCGTGCTCGGAGTTTGAGGCTAGTTAATTTCTCAACTGTTTTGATAACTTTATTCTTTACACATACCTCACAGCAGCAGAATTGTCATATCCACTGTCTCGTGGTACGACGTTTGAGGCATAACTATTTCGTCTACTGTTAACTGACATATTCTTCTACAGTTCAATTAGTCATAACTTGTCAGTATGCCACTAAAGTTCATTTCACTTTTATGTCTATAACTATTTCGTTATTGTAAACTTACATATTAATTCTAATGTTAGTTCTTATTTTTCATAACTTACAGTATGGCGCCAGTACTTGAATGTCTATTTTTCATTCTTACATTCAAGTGAATCTACAGGAATTATTATGCTTATTGGTTAAGTTACAATGAGATTCACTGAGTAGTGTTTTTTTTTATCTACAATACATTCTGGCGCACAGCTCTACTGCACCCTAGATCTTGTGATAGTCTTCATGGTCAGGTGTAACATTCAAGTGAATCTAAGGAATATATGCTTTTGGTTAGGCTCTGAGACACTGAGTAGTGTTATTTTTTTATCTAGCAATACATTCTTGCCACACTCTACGCACCCTAGATTTGTGATAGTCTTCTGGTCAGGTGGTAAACATTCCCTTGTCCATGTTTTCCTGTGTTGACCTTTATACGCACCAAGGCATATTTCAGGCCATATTGTTTTTAAATCAAGTCAGGTTATCTTTTTACGATTTGCCCTTTAACCGTCCCATGTTCACATGGCGACGCCCAAGGTGGACCACGCGTAGGCGGGCAACTCGATACTATTCGCGCAACAGTATATTTACATCGCGAAACGGTTACACTGGGTACGAATGATATTTCGGAGCAAAAAGGAAGATCCAGTTTTCCTGGATTCCAATGTGGCCCGGTATTCATACAAGCTCCACCATCTTCTCCTTTAGAGTCAGTTCTTTAACACATTCGAAAATTAAATTTATCGAAGGGGTCGCTCTGAAATGGAAGCGCTCTGTGGTTTATAGAAATGTTCTACTAATTGAAAGTCCTTGTCATTCCACATGATGACAAACAAATAATTTGTCAAGCTATTCTTCTCTTTTGAGCATCTTACAATTTTTCTTTTGCACTACTGCTTCATGCATATTGTGTCATATTATCTCATAATTACATTTATTAAATTAAAATCATTAAATAGGAAGACAGAAAATCATTTTTCCACGTTTGGCACTGACGATCCGTTGTCCTTAATTTAAATATTTATTTAAAGGTTAGTCAGATGTTTGATTGACCTTTAGATGTTTTAAACGTATACTGGACCGTAATTTATTAAACCACAATATGATTGGAAAATAAATAATCCATTATTTTATAAACTATGATATAACAAATAATTAATTGATAAAACTTATATTTGATTATTCGAATATAAAACTTACAAAATTATTCAAAACATTTAAATTAAAATGTAAAATAAAATGAAAAATTATTTACTGTTTTAACAATAATAATTTACAAATTATTACAGTTCATTTGTCATCAATTCTATAAAGATATTTTTTTAAATGAATTGATTGATTAGACAAATAATTATATCATTTTTCATTTCAATTCATTTAATTAGGTAAATTGAAAATAATATTGATAATGAAAATTGTTGTTATTGCATTGTTGAGTTCATTATTTATTTATTGCATTTTTATACACTTCCTTAAATGATAACCAAACCTTATGGTTATGCTAGGTTATAACTAAGGTTATATTAAACCATGTAATGGACTATCAAACACTGTTGCGCCTTATTGATAATTGATTATATTAAGTTGGTTACCATTTTGTTTCATTTCATAGTTTCAATAACAGGACAATCATTTAGCTTCTCCAATTTCATTATCAGATGCTGTTTATTTGATTATATGATAAGTAACTTCTTTCTGTTATAACTAGCTGACCTACCCGGCTTTACTCGGGAAACAATTTAATTTCAACTCTAATAATAAATTACATATAACGAAAACAATTTAAATTTTCTATAGTTCCGTTACACTTAACTTTTTTGAGATAAACGAAATTAATACAGAATTAAAATTATAGATTACGCAAAAAATATATAATCTAACAGTGATTATAAATTTCACACATTGTCTAATAATATTGGAAGTTGATAGATTAGATTAAACAAATAATAAAAAGAATATTTTTTGCCGAACAATATATCAAGAAATTTGAAAGAAGTCTAAGCTCATTAAATGTGATATGTCTTATCTGTTAAATATGATACGAATTTTAAACCCCCAAATCGTTTCAATTAGGAACCAGTTAGTTGAAGAGGCTAAACCATATCACATTACATTTCATTCAATGATTTCAATTTGAAGACTTCACACAGTTTTAAATGTCCAATTAAAATTATATCAGTAAACAAAATTGTCTCTTAAAAGTTTGAATAACAATATTTTGATGAAATATTATTTGTATATGAAGAAGCATTGTATCGAAAAAATAATTGAACAAAGCATGTGGAAATATTATCACAAAGAATAACCTACCTGCGGTTGCCATTACCAATTAAAGTCAAAATGTAAACAAACAGGTTATACAGCAAACCTTATCTATTATAGGGCCCTAGGGGGCCTGGGTTAGGCTGCCCCCCAGAGTTTAATAGCCTAAAACCACCCTAAGACCTATAGAAAGTGCCTTGCAAAAGAATTTTTGAAAAAGGTCCATTGTAGGCCGAATGCATAAGGTACAAACATACATACATACATACAGAGCCACGAAGAGAATTTATTTATAGATATATCTACTTCATAGTAAACTTCAGTGTAGATTACTCCAGAATTTATGAAATAAAACAGTATGGTAACAAAATAAAGAGTTCGGTTTAATATTTATTTAACTATACAACCAAATAATTAATTTATATCATTTTGTATATATATATGTAGCACTACAACTATGACAGCGATGTTTGTTTGTTTCTTTACAATGTTGCACATTGAAGATAAAAGATAATAAATAGAAGAGAAAAAAAACTAAGATAAGCTACTTCCTTCTTAAAAGTGAAATTGTGTTTTACTGCTTTTGAATAAGTTTTGACAAAATGGATGCAAGATGAAATTATAAAAGTCTTATCTACACACAGTTTTAGTGACTTAGGTATAAAAGTAATTCAAACATAACATTTCAAAAAATCTATCTTTTTCCTAGGCACTTAATTTTATAGAAATTGCGAATTTCAAAGAGTGTTTGAATAGTTATTTGCCAGCTAGAGACAAAAACAAATATTTGCTAAACCCATTGCTAGCAAGTTAGAGATGTCAGCCTACTATTTTGCTGCTTGTTTTATATAATTACTCTTTAAATTTTTTATTGCCTCTTCAGTTCTGATGGTAATATGCTTTTTTAAAAGCCGCATTAAGATTCCTACCATTTCAACATTTAACCAAACGAAATAAGCAATAAATCTTGTAGTTTAATTGCGAAATCTAATGGATATTTAGTGGTCTTTGTATGGCCATACATTGGGTCACTTTATGACTCACCTTACTACCAAATCACCCTTTATTTGGGCTGGGTTTTTTTTTTTTTATTAAACCTCTCAAGGGGGTTGTTTACGATCTTACCCTAATAACAATTTGAAAACTTTATCGAGATAACAGTTGCATGTTGATTGAAGGGGTTTGGTAATTTAACTAATGCATCGGTTTTATGACTCTGTCCTGCCTATAGGAGACCATTTATTGCAACTTTAAACGCTATACACGTAAATTCCACATTTCATTTAATCTTTATTGTAAATTAAATAATAAATAGAAGGGAAATCTATATTATTCGGCTTTAAATGTCTATTTCTATATTAAATAGAACACAGAATAAAGTGTAAAACAACTAAATTAGTTTTTAAAATAACCATAGTTAATTTAAATATTATTTAATAATAAACGTTACATAAAAAAGAAAAAAAATATATCACTTGATCAAATTATCTACACTTTTAGAATCTTCTCTATAAATAATTTTCTCGTGCTGAGGATTTTATTAAAAATCACTTCATTAAACATCAAGTTACATTAATAATCTATAGAATCAAAAATCATTCAACGGTTATCAAAAAAATAACCTATTTGTAGTATTACCTATATAAACTATTTTCCATTACGGGGTAAGTCGAGCATGAAACAATTCTTAAAAAAAAACACCTTAATTCAGCGTATCGTTAATATATATAGACATATTCAGCGATAAACCATAAAAAATTAGAAATAGGTAATCTACGATCTAATTACGTAAGTAGATCATCTTACGAGGTATGGCGGTTTTACCTATTTCTAATATAAATCGTACTAGCCTCAGTGGTATTAACAATATGCATGTACATAAAAAAGTAATTACCATGAAATTATAGGATAATTTTAATTATAATATAAAATAGTGGGATATATGTAGCCCTGATAAAAAAAATTCGGGTATGAATATATATATAGATAACTTGATAATAAACAGGTGAAACTGTAATCAAATAAATCACGCTAAAAGCGGTGAAAGGAATGTATAACGTTTTTAAGGACTATCGCGTGTGATAACCCACTTTTCACAAGAACTACGAATGATGACAATTCAAAGCGACTTTGAACAGAAATTATCTGTGTAATACTAATTTTTTAATACGTTTTTGGTTGATTGCTTGCATAATCAGTATTACCTGCTGAAGATAAGTGTTAGTTAGTTAATGAAAAATACTTTTATGTAATCGGCTATCAATTTCTTAGGTTTCAGTTTGTAATCATATTTCTTGAAAAAAGTGCTGAAAACATGCAGTTAGAATGAAATTTATGCTTCATTCCATACGATATTACCGACCTGCATAGCAATATGTTGTAAAATAAAAAAAAAAAAATTAATTTTCCTAGGCAAGTACCTAATGTTACATATATTTCTAAATGCGCATACTCAAACTATCTTAGAGGTAAAAACTAACTTTCTTAATACAATTTGCCTAAGTAATTTCGAAATACACGTATGCAAAAGTGAATATCTAAATAAATTTACCTTACTATTTGAAAATTCAACTTCTCATTTAAATTGAATAAAAAAAATTATAGAATTGCTAAGCCAATGGATCACGGATTGTTTACTCTTAAAACGAACTCAGGCTGCCAACAACGTAGATATATATATATATATAGATTTTTTTAAGTTCAATCCCTGTTATTTCAAATTTGTTAGTATTTTAATTAATAACAACCCTGAGGACCTTCTTTAACCTGTATAAACTCCCACTCAATTTATGTAAATATTTCTTATTCTGTTGATGTAATAATTGTTTAATAATTTAGATGTCTTCTTTTGTATTTGAGTTCTGTGATGATTTATTATTAGTCCTGAAGACTTCCTGAAGATGGTCAGAGCTGACCAAAGTCGTATATAATTTGTAATTATTGTTAATTCATTTTTTTTGGTAAACCTGTTTAGTGAGAAAAAAATGGATGCCAAGGATAAATCTTTTGGTGAATTACTTTATATTTTACCAGAAAGGCGGAAATCCATAGTCAGAAAACTTGTAAAATTAATCCGAAAAAGAAGAAAAGTTAAAATTGGCATAATTTTTAATAAAACATATATATATACTGGAATTTTTAAAAGAACACACAGAAAAGTAATCACTGATACTCACTACTATAATTCGATGTCATCTCGTCAGGAATATGGCCAGATATTTGGCTGTTATCATAGCAGGAATGTATTTAATTAATATAAACATATGTGTTTCTCGAGCATGAAATGCCTGACCTTCCAGAGTAAGTGTTTTTTACACTGACTAGTCGAATAACCTTGTTCAATGCCGTGGTAATAATAAGTGTTTTTACATAGCTTCTGAGGAGTCCATTTAATATGAGATCAATGTAAATCTGAGTATCATGCAAGCTGGTGAAAGTTGATATTATTAAAAGTCTCACCTTGTGGTTTGTTGTCGTTACTTTTACACATGCTGAGTGTAACCTTTCTTAGGTTATACTGTGTGCTGCTTTTGTTCATTCATTTGAACGTCACAATTTGTTTTGGTAATTGATATCTAGAACTAACAAAAACACATCTGACTTCCTATAGTTATTATTATACGGATTATTCACGGAGCTACACCCCGTGTAAGGGCAGTGGCCTCCAAAACAACCCTCCTACAGTCTCTTCCTCCAGGAACAAACTCACAGCCTCCTTAGATCATTCTTGACATCATCCAACCACTTCCCCCTGGGTCTAGTATATATTATAAATATAATATATTTTTTTCAAAAATTGTTTAAATTTTCAGTTTTTAAAAAATAAATTTCCCAAAAAGTTTTAAAAACCCTAAATACCAACCCCTAAGACCACCTAAATCTAAAAATCGAAATATATAAATGTTTTTAATTTTTTGTTATTTTCATTGTTTTTTTTAAATATTAAATTTTCAAAAAAAGTGTTCTCAAGCCTTTACAAATCTTTGGAATTAACCTTAATTGTGCAGGAATGGAACATTTTTTAAAAAATTTTAAAACCAAATCTACATTTGAAATAATAAAAATTTTTTATATTTTTTTTAAATTTATTTTATATATATATGTATATACGCTACTCAAAGTTCTGGGCTTACTGCAAAGGTCCGTATGCTGAAAAAAAAAAAAGTGCACAATCAAAGCAGATACAATTTTGACTTTTATTACTTCCTCTGGTTAAGGAATAAAAAACTTCTTGCAATATTCTCAACATCTGTAGACGATGTATATGCACTTTAAAGCCAGAAAATTTATTATATTTGTACTAAAAACTTACAGAAGATCTTTTATATTCGAACCAAAAATATAATATATAAATAATATTATATAATATATAATAAATAATACATGGTTATAATATATAAATATATATATACAAAACTATAGTTTATCGTGACTCGGTCAGTTCTTCAAGTTCAATTGAACCTGAAGAACTGACCAAGTCTCGATAAACTATAGTTTTGTTTCTATTCCACGGTTGATACTTTTAACAATATTTAATATATATGGTTCAAATTTGCAGCAGCTTCTGCACTCACTAGCTTTGCGCTGGTGGCCTCGATCCTTCGAGCGATTCTTCTTTCTTCTGGCTGCAGTTGCCATAACATCTGTCCTAGAGACATCGTTGATATTTTTCGAGCTATATGGTCGAAAGGTCGGAAAATATCAACGATGTCTCTAGGACAGATGTTATGGCAACTGCAGCCAGAAGAAAGAAGAATCGCCCGAAGGATCGAGGCCACCAGCGCAAAGCTAGTGAGTGCAGAAGCTGCTGCAAATTTTAACCACATGTGTTTAAGAGAAGACCTGCTGCTAACGTATTCTAATATATATATATATATATATATATATATATTATATATATATATATAATAAATAATTAATTTACAAACGTATACGAGTATGTAATAACAAGATTTCACAACAAACAAGTATAAAAAAAAAGACACACTCATTTGAGATTTGACTCTGACGAAGACTGCTTATATGGTTATACGAAACACCTTAGTCTATTTTCTGATTTCTTACTGTTGTTTGATCGTTGATACAAATATGCGTATAAAAAGATTTCACATAAACAAGTGAAATAACAGTCAATGATCAAACCACAATATGAAATAGGAAAACAAGACTAAGATCTTTTAACCGTAACAAGCGGACTTCGTCAGAGTCAAAAACCAAGTTTGGTTTTTGACTCTGACGAAGACCGCTTGTTACGGTTGAAAGATCTTAGTCTTGTTTTCCTATTTCATATTGTGATTTGATCATTGAGTATATGTATTTTTGAGTATAAATTGTATTTTTTCGTTCCTCTCACTTCACTATAATTTTATATTTATAATTTTATCTTTTCTATTTTCCTTTCTTTCCCTTCTCTTTCATTCAATAACTATTCTCATTTTCTTTTTCACTTATTCATTGCTTTAACTGTTCTTAAACAGTTCAACAAAGGTCAGGTTGCTACACTATCAGTTGGTAAACCATTCAAGGCGTCTACACTTTAGTTTCTTCTTCTTTTTTTTCATTTTTCCTCTTCTCCTCTCCTGAAGGCTGCATGAAAGCTAAAATAATGCAGAATTATGAATGTTAGTCTCTTTCTTGTTTGTCTTGTTGTAACTTTAATTATATATATATTAATAGATGTTGGTTTTAATTCCTTCTTGCAAACATATTTTTCAAAGCTTAAAGCAAATCTCTTGTTTAATTACCTTTTTAGAGAATTCATCTAGTCGCCTTCTCAGTTGCTCAGGAAATAAAAAGATCCATCGACCACACCTTCCTTCATATTTACACATCTTAACACTATTTTATAACTGATAGTTACAATTAATTAACTATTATATTAACTAAATATGTATGTTCCGGTCTTATTGACCATCTACTGACTAATCCAATATAAAATTAATATATAATATTATTATATATATATATTTTTTAAAGGGTTCGTCAATAGGAAATTAAAAAAAAAACTCCGTTCCAATTTTCGGTTTTTTAAAACCTTTTTCAAGGAAAGTTACTAGAAGTTGGAACTTTAATTTTTTTCCTGGAATTGAACCAACCCCGTTTGGAACCAATTTCATAAAAAGGTATATATTATTAATTTTATATATATATATATATATATAAACTTAAAAAACAAAAACAGTTAAACAACAAATCAATTTGTAAACCCAAATTAAGAAATGGGAAAACCCTAAGTTTCTTTTCCTTAACAGCGTTTCGATCGATTTTCAAAAAAACAAATATATTTTATAATATTAATTATATATT